>JADDOH010005667.1:0-10803 GCA_016648135.1 Agrypnia vestita | reverse complement strand
TTAAATTCGGTCGGTAAATTTGTTTTCACATTTTTTTTTACATAAACTGATTGTGTTTAAATCCGTGAACAGGCCCACCCTAATACATGGTCATCAAATTTGGATCCTAATGTAGAGAGCAAGAGCAAGAATCCTCAGTGCCGAGATGAGTTTTCTAAGGGGAGTAGCGGCAGTCACACTGGTGGACAGAGTGAAACATGCCGACATAAGCCTTAAAGACATAAGCCGACTCGAGCCTTATGTCGGCATGTCTCGGAGCCCCTAAATGTAGAGAAATCACAAATGAGGTAACTTGGACTTGTGCTAGGAATGCCAGAGTAAGGATTACCAAGAAGTATTCTCTAGGCAACCCCGGAAGGAAAGCGACCGCTGGTTCGCCCGAGATTAAGCTGGGAGAAACAACAAAAAATGAATAAAAACAGGATGAGTCCTAACTGGTTAACACATATATGGAAGCACCTTGTCGAATCTTTGTCCGACCCTACAAAGACAAGGGGATGAAGATGATGATAATGATTTATTTTAGTTCTTTACTTTATTACAGGTGGGAATATGGAAAACGCATCATTTCAACATTCATATCGTTTTCAAACTAAGCTAAATGCTTGTGCTATGAAAATAGAATTAACTTATTTTTTAGCCTTAAATATAGACAATTATACAGACATTTATGTGTAACGTGATAATAAAAAAATAGTATTCAAATCTATAAATGCTCACTGCACGCGTTTCAAATATAACTATGAAATAATCATTAAATTTAAAATTAGTATAGCATAAAGCATAAATAAAAGGTGAAAACTTAATAACTTAACTAATTGGCAAAAAAAGAACAAAATTAGACTGAATGCGATAAAAATGCGGTCATTTAGACGTATGTGTAAAAATCTTTGTATAATTGAGTAGAGAATGAACGAATTAGAAGTTAATATAAAGCTGGCTGTAGCTAGATATAATAAAGAAAGGTTCGCTGAGAGGGTTTGGCCATGCGGAACGGATGAGTGAGCGAAACGATGGTTACGAAAAATTATGAGGTGAGTGTTGAAGGCAGCAGAAACAAAAGGCGTCCGCGAGAGACGTGGTATGATTAGATAAATCAAATATTGAAGAATAGCCCTGTTAGAAGCTTCAACAACCGAATGAAAATGACTGGAGCAAAGTGGTGTGCAAGGACAGACGAGTCTGGTGTTCTATCCTCTCTGCCTACCCCTTTGTGAAACGATGGTTAGTTTGTTAGTCAGAAATATTAAACAAGAAGCCAAGCACTGGATCATTAGGCGAACATTTTGATCACTAGAGCAGTGATGGGCAAAGTACGGCCCGCGGGCCAGCTCCGGCCCGCCGACAATCTTTCGAAATTATATGTATACTTATTATATACTATTAATTTCGAAGGATCGTCGGCGTCAAAATATAATTATCGCGGGCTATTATGGCCAGCTGTATAAAGTAAATTATTTGAATTTTAAAAAGAAGCCATTTCTAGACTAGCCACGTTGTTCGTGTTTGTGTTGCGTTGCGATGCGGGTCCCAAGCTTAGAATATTTAGTCGTCGCTTGATGTTTTTTCAATGCCGTTTAATGTGGACCCGGAGAACGTCCCTGCAGAATTGCAGTTAGAAATTGTGTAAATGCAGTGCAGTGCAGCCTCCATTTAAACAATTGTTCTTAAATTCCGAAAAATTAGATTTTTATAGAACACTGCCGAAAACTGAATATCCAAAGATAATAATTGATCACGGCCAGAAAATAATAGCGACTTTTGGGTCGTCGTATGTCTGCGAACAGACTTTTTCCACCATGAAATTGCGTAAAAACTCAGTCAGAAATTTATTAACTGATGAGCACTTTTTCTCGCTGCTAAAGGTTACTTCGTCGCAGCTCAAACCTGCATTTGAAGACATTATGGCTCACACACCTACCATACATAGCAGGGCCTTCGAATAAAAGTTAAATAATCGTAATCTGTAACTTATATTAGAGTTTGTGTGTAAAGATTTATAATTAAAATATAGATTTTAAAACAAAATGCATTTTGAGTATACTTCTGGCCCTCTGAAATTTCATAAAACTTTCTAGTCCCTCATGAAGAAAGTTTTCCCACCACTGCACTAGACCAACAACCATGTCAAGTCACATTCGATGTCATATTAGAATCGTAGGGGTAAATCTAGTCTAAATTTTCTCGTCAATAATAATTTATATAAACTGGGTTTTATATAGATAGTTTTATTTATTTACGTGTGTATGTGTATGGATTAATGTTAAAACCCACGGCGTTAATACTTAAAAAAAATGACTTTGTGAAGATTGTATTATTTTGCTGGTATGTAAGGGTGAAATGATATATCTGAATGAAATTTGAAATAATGTACATGTCACTAAAATGTGCATCATTGTAATATACGTATAATATATATAATGTGTTTAATAGGTGAAAACTTTTTTCATACATTGGTCTCTACTAATTTAATAAATTATTAAATTGAAGAGAATACGAAGGCTAATAATGACTGCAAGTGCACCAGCTGTTCAGGTCCAGATTGCTCTCTTGGGGATCCAAATTCCGTGTACACCACGTGACTATCAAAGCGTTAGTCTTATATGGGCGCCAGGCGCGGAACGCTCTCCGCGTATGTATTTGAAAACGAGATTCTCCGACAGACGAATACCTGAACCGGTGAAAGAAAGCAACCGGTGGCGCACCCAAAAGAATGTGGAACTGTGCAGAAAAAAATGTGGAACTGTAAAGTGCAGCACACACCCGAATATAATTGCTGTACTGAAATCCCGAAGACTAAATTGGGCAGGACACGCCGAAAAGGCGGATGACACCAAAGCATTTAAAGCGGTATCTGAAGAGCTCCTGAGGGCAAGGAACCTCTTAGCTCCACACGCACGGGGTTGATGTATGAAACGACATAAATAAATTGCACATTTCCACCAGGGACAAAGCTGACTTGAATCTTCATAATCTGTAACACCAGCAGATAGAGTCATACATTTTTTTTTTATACAGAATAACCTCGCTTCTCGAACGTCTCTCATTTCGAACACATTGAACAAAAATGTTTCGGTTATCGAACATACCCCGGTTTTCGAACAATCAGCCACTGCTTGTTGAAGCCTATATGAAACGGGTACCAAAAACATCAATGCCATGTCTCTCTTCAGTAAAAATACGCCAAAAAAAACCTCATTGGACATGGAACATGGGATATTGGTAAAAAGAAAGGACCCCAGAAAGATACTCACCGGACGTTTGTATGCAAGCAATATCATCTCCCATCCTCCACATTCCACTCTTGCTATCAGTTTTCCTTAGTACCTATGGGTAAAGTTCAGTTAAATTTTCATTTATTCAATTTTTCCACGCTGTGGATACGGATTAGCTGACTAAATTAAAACAACGGGGTTTCACTGTAGTTTTGAGCTTAGCAACGAATCAAATGGTTAGAAAACTCTGTTTTTTTCTAGATTATGTATACTAAAGAAATGAATTTGATATACTACGAGTAGATATACGCGTTATAAGCGGAAGTTACAGAAACTTTTTTTAATTTTCCTGGCTTTTAGAGACTACTGACTAGAATGTGCCATTTCGACAACAAAGGTCAACCCTAGAATGGTCAGAATCCAAATCAGCCCTACTTTTATGTCGTGCTTTGCCATAGTTTTGTGCTCCGTGCTTTGTCATGTCTTCTGTGTTCAGTTACAGATTTTCTCTTCCGTTCAGAATATTCTGAGTAAAGATTTCTGCCCTCTCGTGAGTTTCTGACCTCCCGTGGAATATATATTTATGTCGCATGTTTGACATGATTACATATATTGAACAAATTTTAAGTTTCGTGGGTGAAACCTAAGAATCGATCGTGAATCTTAAAACAGCATTCTTATTGATATTTCACTGGTTATTTTAATATTTTATATAATTTCAACATGTTAAAAATATTCTTTAACAGCATTTTCATCGACATTTTTAATTATTTTACCACGCTTATATTAGCTTCACCTGTTTGTCTGGACGGAATCTTATAATCGATATTTTTACCCGCTTCCCAATGTCCAGTCTAGATGATTTATATACAGACGTATTCTTGATGAATTTTGTATACAGACGTATTCTTGATGACAACACACGAATCGAATCAATCGGATTTACTAATTAATAAATTAATCCATCATAATTAATTAATTAAAGTTTTAAATGGGAAATTAGTTAATGATACATATGCGGCCAAAAAAAATTTGCTTCAGTTTCCAAATAAAAGTGTGGGCGCTTTCCCCCATCAACAACAGAATTCTGCAATCTATATCAATATCGTAGTGTGCTCACCTTTCATTTAGAGAGTGAGGCAAAAAAATTTAGGTTGAAAATTTTTTTTTTACTTTTTAGTAGGTACCTACATTTATATATATATATATATGTATATATTTATATCTCTAATTGATCATATATATATTGTTATGTTCTGTCAAAGCGTACACTCTTTGGGGTCGGCACCCGCGTCAAATTCTGGTCGTCAGGACCAGTCGTCTGCCGACGTTTCGAACAGATCTCACTACCCCCCTACCCCCAAAGTAGTTAGAACTAACACATATTGTACCCGTGAAAGCCTTCGATTTAACATATATATATATATATATATGTATATTTTATTTATAGTTTAAAAAAAATCCTGTAATTTTGTTATTCATGTTTTCTTCAATATGTTTCATTCATCGATATACAATAAAGGTATTTATGTTCGGCCAGAAGGTGCGAATAATGTCCCGAGTAAGCTGCAGTTTTGTTTTTAAAAGTTTCAGTGCCTACGCACGCGTCAACCAAAATTATGGTCCATATTTTCTGAACATTTCACACAATTTTTCAATCAATGCATCAGCAGCGCGCATGGACCGGGCAGCTGTAAGTCAAGCGGGCACCAGGAATCTTTTTTTTAATATTTGTTTACAACTTCTGTCGCGGCCCGAGACGCCAGTGCGCGCGCGCATTGTATAATTTAGACATCCAATTACAATTGCAATGTCCCGCCAGTTATTAGGTATTATTTATGTGAGCATTACAAACCCTTTATGCGTACTGCGACAGCTTTGGTTTTTCCCTTCACCTCGGTGCGCGGCTTGTAGCTAAACAGCTGGTACATTACATGGGGTTATTTTTTTTAAAACATTAAATATCTCCGTTAATTTTACATTTTACATTTCTATTCCGTAGAATATTGTGTAGAATATTGCGCATACCGTGGACAAATATGGTCAGCATCTCAGATGTGCTCCAGAGAGTCAGAACTGAGAGAGAGTGGTTGACAAATATCAAAGTCCGAAAGGTGTCAAACTTGGTGCTTAGAGGGAAAGGTACGACCTTTTGCATTTGATAATGAGGGGAAGCAGGATTCGGCAGGAAGCAAATCTCATGGCTCCGTAATACACGAGATGACAAGATTGGATAAGGACGGTGGAAGAGCTGTTTCGAGCCACTAGAGATAGAGAGACGTACTCTTAAGTGATAGTCAACGATGGGGGGGCCTGACACGACACTAGAAGGAGAAGATTCCTTGCCAAACTAATCAACTGTCTCGGAACCCGTCTTTTTTAATCTTATACTCGCTGAATTACTAATAGTAGCACCCCATCGCATCCATTCTTTAACGCACTACCTAAACATATGTTATCCACGCTGAAAAAACATCCCAGGTGAGGCCTTTAATATTACCTTTAATAGAAGCTTTCATCTCGCCAAGCATCACTTGTAATATACAGATGGCAGACTTCCTAAAATATGTACAAGACTTTAAATATATGTACCTATATATGTATAACCTTACGTGATCCAGATAACCCTAAGATGCGCCCAGTCACAAATTCTTGATAGTCTTTATAGCTTTCTACGGGAAATATTGGATGGAGTAGGATATTAATGTGATACCACAGTGCATCAATAAATCAACGGTAACTCGGTATTCGTGAAGGAATCTCATCGCCTATGATCCTCATTTATATTTATTCCGGAAATTTCGCCGGAAAAGAGAGCAACAACATGGAGAGGCATTTATGTAGAAGAAGCAGACTGATAGGTTGAGTGTCGGAGATGCTGAGGGTGATCTCCGACTTGGACGGTAGTGCCACGCACCTGCCCCTGTCAGATGCGTTTCATCCGGCTAGCAAAGGCTCTAGACTAAATATTATTCTTTTTCCACAACGTATACACGAGCTGTTATTTTAAAAGAACCCGAAATAAGCATATAATATTAAATTTCACCATTTTAAATTAATTATAACCAGTAATATAGATTAAACATATATAATGATTAAATAAATCTAAAATTCTCGTGTATTTTTGTCTCATATATAAAAAATGCTTACAGGTATTTTAGTCTAGTAAATGGGTGTGTATTCATAATATATTACGTTTAACACACCCACACCCATATATGTACGAAATAATAAGCCAAACACGTTGCTGGATGGCGCCAAAGACTTTGAAAACCGCGGGCTAGAAGACATTTTAAATAGGTTATGAAATACGGAAGGCGTACAATATTATCAAAACCTTTAAAATAAGTACGTTACAATATAATCATCTAACTCTATTTAAAAAACTTTGATGTTTATACGCAAATTTGAAAGGAAATTGTTAAGTGTGAAAAACCTATTTTTACCGTCAATTAAACGCACAAATATTTTTTTTTCTTGCTTCTGAATTTTACAACTTTAAATTATTTTGTTTTATATTTCTAAAACATACCTATGTATAGCTTATCAACAACAAGTTAAACAATAATACATATAAAGCCAAAAGATTAATCCAATTTCAAGCTTTCTTTTAAAAAATATATTTAAATATATTAAAGTGAAGAACTGCAGCGTTAAGGAAAATCAAAAAAGTAATCACGCTTTTCCTAAACAACTCAAATAAGTAATAAAGAAGATGACTTAACATTAATAGTAAGAGTAGAAAAATTATAAAGTTAAAGAAATAAATGTAAAGGAGATCTGAAAATCATACTCGTATTTTTAATGTTAATACCTACTGAATTATTGAAACTATTACGTTTAGTATACCTATATACAACATTTTTGTTGACATTTACGAATCTAACTATCCAAAATCATCTACGTGAAAGTCGTTTCATCCTTTTAAGTAGCTTAAACTATATCCACCCTGACACGAGGGTCATACGAAATCAGACAAGTTGATAGGCAAAATTGTAAGCAAAGCGCAAAATACTGGGAAAAGTCTGTGGAAAGCAAGAAAGGGAGGTTTATATTCAACACTGAACACATATCAATAAAAGAAAATATTCATATGCGAAAAGGTTTAACAAAAGATGGGTGTTATTTACCCAACAACGAGGACGAGCTGCATTTATATCCCAATATTTAATAATATCAATAACCCATTGTGGCTATACAGCACCAACAGTCAAGCCGTAGTTTTTCTTTCTATCATAACAGATGTAACTCATTGATTGGCGATTGGCGCCTCACGTGGGAACGCTTTGCTCGCGCGTTTTTTCAGATTGTCGTGAGATTCTAACCCTTGATTTCGGCGTGCTATTGATAACCATTAAAACATATGTAGACCAGGCCAGTTAATATCACAAGTTGCTAAGTATATAATATTATATCTAATAATTGAAAAACATGAAACAATAACGCACTGGGGCACAATTTTCTTATACAATACATATGTATGTACGTATAATGCCCTTATAAGCATAAAGGCAAATATTTGCCAAAATGAGGTGATGTTCTGTAAGAAATTGTGAAACATTTGACATGAAGCAAAAAGCAGTATAAAATACATTTTCGTGTGAAAAACTCGTGTGGTTGTGGGTATTGTTTTTAAATTTTTCACCGAAACTGTATTAATTCTAATCGATAAGAATAAGACAGTAGATATACTTTAATTAATTATATAATGTTTTTAGTATAATTTAATTAATTCATAATGTTTTTTCAAATAGTAAAGTTTACAAAAAAAAAATTTAAAATATCATTATTGATCGAAACATTAATTAAAATTTGTGTTTTTTTATTACGCAAAGTTCTTAAATAAATAAAGGATTCGTATGCTTATGGGGGCAGTATAAGATCAATTGTAGTAGAAGGCCTTATATGCATATTATGTTTTTCATTTTTCTATCTATTTTATTTTGATATTTTATGTGTTTTATAAATATTTTCACGTGTCTTGACAAGGGAGGAATGAAGGAAAACATTCGGAATTGAGTAGCGATTTATTAGTTAATGATATATTAATTATTCAATGTACAAAGTCACTAAAACGAAATAAACTTAACGCTATTCCTTAAATTACACTATTTCGCAATATATCACTCGTAAATGAACATTTTAATATCGCTGGGTAACACGATTATTTTGCTAATTAGGCATTTCGCTCGATTATTTCATGCAATATCTGTCGGTTTTCACGACTGGGCACACCTGACCGCTGTCTCGCGCGTACTTCGCACTGAACGAACTGTCGCTGATATTTTCGTACTTTCTAGATTATCCTAGAATTTAAGAGAATGTCCTCTTCGCTTCTCGGTTGCTCTGGGCATTATGGACGTTTCACGAAGGTTGTATGTATGTATGTAATTATAGACCGTTTTGATCCTACGATAGTGTTATTTCAAGTGACATATACGGGCAGCGCGTAAATTATTTTAAGCATCTCGTTACAACATATAAATAGTCATTTTTCCGTTATTTTGGTATTTTTAAGATAACTAAGGATTTTTTCCATACAAAAATATTTTTTAATCATATGTATGAAAAAATTCACCAAATTGATTTCATCATGCTTCATCAGTTATATCTGTGAGCCTGGATTCAACATGTATGCTAATGCATGTTAAATCATGGATTATGGATTAAAAAAGGATTTATGTTACGTTGGTTTTGTGGTTAAGGTTAGTGGTTTAATTTAGTTTAAAAAAAGTAACCCATAAAAACCAAGTTTTTTATATACTCCCTTTCTTTGTAATATATAACAATAATTAAAGACGAATTAAAACATATAATATAACACTAAATTTAGAGAAATTTAATATATTTATAAAATGTCAGATGTTTTGAGATGTCAAGATTTTGATAGATTCAATTATCATCAATATTGTACCTTATGAATTTCCAGCGTCAAATGATTTAGTCAGAATCAGATTTGAGTAATGTAGAATTCTTCAAAACTTAGCAGAAATCTAAAAGAAATAAATTATTATTTGATTTTTTCCCAAAAAACCCAATTTCGCTGTCATCTGTGAACCAATTGTTTTGTAAATTTTCGAAATTCGTAGTGATGTTCCTATTTATTATACAGACGGAGTAATTCAAATTTAGAAAATATTCCGCGACGTTATCGGGCCGCCGCGCCGTTGCTAATTAAACTTTTCTAATGATTCTAATTTGAAAAAACCAATAAAACTTCTAAAAATCCGAAATTATACTATAATTATTTTTTTTAACAAAAATTTGATAGATCTTCTTGATCGTCGCCACGAGTCTGCTTGCCAAGTTTCAGCTCGATTGGATCACGGGAAAAGGGTCAAAAATCGATCCAAAGTTTTTGTTGACGGCAAGCAAGCAGACGCCAAGAAAGAATATTAATGTGATGAGCATTTCGTTTACGTTACTCTATTTTAAAGAGATCCAGTATCCTATTCGTCTACCATTAAGAAACAAGACATGATGTTTCGTTTGATAGAAATATAATATATTTGTATATTGAACACCCTTATTTACTTTATTAAATATTCTATATTTGAGGAGTATGAAAGCAAATGCAGTAATATCTAAAAAAAAATTGAATGCTGTCATCGAGAATTAATAGTTTGGAATGTACTGAATTCGAGATTTTATAGAAAACATAGCCTATGAATCCGTAGGAAACTTTATTTTGTGAAGGAATCTAAGATGCAGTACATTCTAAATTAATAATTCTCGGCGATTGCATTCAAAACATTTTTTTAGTTTTTTGAATATTGCTGCCTTTGCTTTTACATCACTTACAGGCTGTATAAAAAATCTGTAGTACGGAAAATCTAGAAATCAACACTTGGCAGAAAATAAATAAAAAAACTCGGAAACTGGGAGATCGTATGTGATCGTAACTTACTTTAACACTAAAAATTACATCGTTTTATCAATATTTACAAAAACAGCACAGATACAACAAGACATTTTCAAAAACAATAGAACACTCTTTTTTTTCTTTTTCGCAGATCTCAAAGCTTTCTCTTGTTTAAAATGTTCCAGTTTTCAAATCTCAAACAATTCAATAATAATAAAAGGAGGTACCTACCTACATTCCATCACTTCTAAACTATGGAATCTTAAAAAATTTAACATTTTAAATGTGCTGATTTTCCTTACATTTTATAACATTATACACAGAATCATTATCTTATATCATCTATAGATAGAAGGTCCAGGCATGTTTATAAACAGTTTTTGTTCTTATGATATTTTATAAATATGATTTTGGCCGGAACATAGGCATTCACACATAATTCTAGTTTAGATAACACAATTGATTAGAAAATAAAGTTGACATTTTAAATAAGACCGCTTAAATACCTTGATCGTTAATTAATAATTTCACCACTGAAAAACATACGATTTTATTTAAGTACTGAACAATGAAATTTATCAACGATACTGAATTCTTTCCGAACCTGTTAGGCACGCTAATATAAAAATAAATAACACAGTTTTGTACACGGAATGGCGCCGACGACCTAATTTGGTGGAAATCAATTCAATCAAGTCTTTACGTCCAGCTTACCATTCAATCGAC
>JADDOH010005666.1:0-10634 GCA_016648135.1 Agrypnia vestita | reverse complement strand
GTCGATCTATTCCGTCGTCATGTGCCCAGCGCGCGAAAGACGTTCACGTGTCTGGTACATGCAAAAATCACGTGATTCCGTTGCTATGTCGATAGGAAGGGTTTTTTATTTCTTCAGTTCGCGCCCAGCAATCACAGTTGGAACACGGATCTACGCGCGGATAATATATACAGATATTCGCGATATTTCTTGGTTTATGGTGCAATTTGATACAAACAGTGATTTATTAACAAAAATACATTATTTATGTTGCGTTTATTTGAGAAATGTGTGTGTTAAATGTGGATCATATGCTTCAAAATTTAAAGTGAATCAATGGCGTAGTGTTTTGTGTGCGCGGCACGAAAGCAACGGAAGGAAACATGTTATATGTGTTTTGAGTGTGATGTTCCGTTGTGTGCCGTGCCGTGCGACAAAATATACCACACAGAAGAAAATTTTTAGGTAGGATATCAAATAATAATAGTAGTGTATGTAGTAAATATTAATTTTCGGCAAATGGTTTAATTATTATTTTTCGGAAAATGTCGGGTTGGCAACATTATCGGAATTCAAAAAAAGATTATTTTTTTAAATTTTTTGATAAAAAAATCATTGCATTTCGACACTTACGATAAAATAATATGAATGTGTGTGTTTTTTTTTAATTTACGCATGTTTTCATGGTTTTTTCGTAAAAAGAAAAATCACAAAAAATTGCGAAAATTTACGGCCCTTGCCTATATGTTGCTTTGGAATTTTTAGGCCCTCAACAAGTTAGGTCATGACAGCTATGTCTATTTCCGGATTGAGATTGACCTCTTAGAATAACAATTTAAGATTTAAGTGAAAAAGGTTCTTACTGCATTATTCATTTCTTATGTACATATCAACATTATATACCTACCGGATATTATTAACGTAACCTAACCTATGCTTTGAGAAATGCGTATATTTGTGGACAAAATATATTTTCACCGATACTGTGCAGTGGATCTGTAAATTCATTGATTGACATGTTTTTACTGCCCGACCCGGTAAAATGTATTTCTACTAGTGAAAACATAGACTCACTAGAAATACAAATTCACTAAAACATATATGTATACTACTACACCCCACATCCATAGTATTACACAGATTACACCCTAACACCTTCCTTGAATATTTCTCACATGCGTGCCATTTTTTTAATGTTTTTTTTCTGGTGAAGTGGCGAGTTTTGTGTAATGTTTTATTGTGCGATTGTTTTAATAACAGTTTCAGGTTGCTGTCTATTAGGGATGGGTCGTCGACGTATTTACCGTCGACGAAACGAGACCGTCCACGTCCATCCATCGACGAGACGATTAACTAGTTGAATTCGTCAACTAGTTGACGCGTCAACTTCGTTACGGGGACGTCGCGGACGTTCTATCTAAACATCGGGACGATGGTCAACTGTCTACGGTTCGACGCGACGCTGCTCGACGGCTCAATCGTTGGCTATTTTTATTACGTTAATTTTTAAAATTTAAAGAAGTTCGTAGGAATATAGTTTCGGGGATAGTAAAACCGCTACTTGTACTCATATGTAAAAAGTAATATTTTATTATTTATTTGTTTACGCACATTATAGTCTTTTACATATTGTTTTATATACTTCTTTCTATATATAATAAAGAAAGAAGTAGGTATACACAACAATATCAAATGTAAGCAGTAAAATATTAGTTCAATAAAAAAATAAAATAATTAAACAGAATTGTTTTATTTTATACAGCGCAAAATTGGGAATTCACCGAAACGTCGCACGTGCACATCGAACAAATCAAGTAAAAAATAATAGTTTATAGCTTATTAAGCCTATCTCGCCCTACGCATGCATTCAAATTTCAAGTCTCTGTCAGTTAATTTCAAGTCTCTGTCAAGTCTCAATAGTTCATGTACACAGTAGTTCATCTATCAATAGTTCATCTGCACTCTATGATCTACAAGTCGACAGCGAGAGATGAGAGAGAAATAAACGGAGACGTTTTGTCTTGCTCTCGCTCGTTGCTTTGTATTACGTTGAATCTTGAATCGTCCGCCGACCACGGCGTCCGCCATCCACCGTCTACGAATTCAACTAGTCCATGCGATGAACGTAAACCGTCGACGCGTCGATGCAACGTTAACGGTTGATTTCAACTAGTCCGTCCATTCAACGCCCATCCCTACTGTCTATCTAATCCTATTAGCCGTTCTGTCTGTTGATGGATTTGGCGTTAACCTTGTTGAGATTATTTATGATGATAATTAAATTGGGTGAAATACATTAACTGTGTTACCTCTGCACGCGTTCAATAATCTCATCAATAATAATTTCGCTGTCTCTCTGTCCGTAACGTCCGTGACGTATTTTTTAAAAACTTTTTTTTTAAATAAATAAATACTTCCTTCATTTTTAAAGGGTTACAGCTAGTATTTTTATAATTTACCGCTTAAGTTTCGAGAGTAGCAGAATCTGTAGAGTGTCTGAAACAATTAAAACAATAGTTTTATCTCAGTACCTGGCTATGTAATTATTGATACAACCAGATACAAATCTCAAATAACTGTACCATGTGGAACCGGTTAAAATAATGGTTTGACCACCACTAGTGTATATTTAATAATGTCACTCACATTTGAGTACGTCCAATCCAAATACAACAAAATAAGTTTTTTGTAGGTACTTTCAAACATTTTGAAAAAAGAATCTAACCTGTAAAATTCGTTTTATGATATTAGGTACTTTAAAAAAATTCTCTCCGAGTCCTAAGCAAAAAAATGCGATAATGAAAGAAATCCATTTTCTCAATTCCATATTTTTTGTGTTGGATGCTTTCATCATAATTACATATGAGCCCGAATTCAAAGTCAATACTAAGATGATTTAAAGGTAAAGGTACGCCTTAAAAGTATTATTTTGTACTGAAAATTACGCTTTTAAGGCGTAGCTTACCCTTTAACCGGTCGGGTGCCAGAACGCAGATCTGCGCGAAAACTTTTGCATCCTCTGCGTGCCGGAGCGCAGATCTGCGCCCCCTAGACACGTATGCGAATTCGGCCTATTTTACCCGCGTTTATGAGTTTTTAAAGCTTATCACTGGTTGTATTTCAAGTTTTTGAATGAATGAACGAGTTCTATTTGTCAAGTAACCTCATTTGCCGCGCAAACCGAACAAAAAATCATTCCAAATGTCGTCTTCGAACCGCGCATTAATTGTGTTATTTATCTGTTAAAAAAGTGTTTTTTTTTTAATAAAAGGTTAAAATTAAATATTTTTATATTCTTTGATATATTTAGAACGAAAATATTGAAATGCAATATATTTACTGTTATTGTTTCCATGGTTTTATTCGATAAACATGTGCGTACATTTCTGACAGAAAATCTCGTTACTAATTTTCATAATTAATGAATAAGCCATTATTAAAGTGTGTGTATTGAAAAACCAGCAACTGCAACTTCTTAGCGATTATAGTTGATTTGGACATGAATATAACCATCACAAAAAAAGTGTCTAAAAAACAGCAATCGTGCGCGAAATTGCGCGGCAGACGGGGTACATTACGCGTTATGTACGGCCGGCATCCGACCGGTTAAATCACTAAGTGTTGACCCTGAATGCGGGCCGTAGTTATTAGTAATTACTTTTTCAAATTCATGTAAGTACATTTAAAATCTGTTTATTCGCAATGAAAATTGTGATTCTATTAACATGTAAACATTTTCTAAATGATATATTATCAATTGTTATTCATGACCAGGTCTCGCTTAAAACACAGATAAGCTAACAAAAGCAGGAAAACTTAATTGTCAATGTCTGACAGCAATTTCCTTTTAGATAACAGCACATACTTGTTTGTTGAGGATGACATACCCTCAAGGTTGTCGTAAATCGTTCAGGGAAAACGATAAAACTGTCATTTGGACGATACTGCGCAGGTAGAGCGTGACGAGGCCAAGTGAGGTGTTATAGTCTGTACTTATCTCTTACGAAGAACTGCCAAGAGACAAACCCCAAAGTTCTCAGAATAAAGGTACTGATACACATGCTTATTTTTGAGCGTGCTCTAACAACTGTACACACTTGCTATTATTAGTAACCTTGTTTTATTCTCAAAGCTAATAATCAAACAATCTTTTGACTCTTATCACGAAGCACTACACTTCCACACCTTAAAAACTCTGGAACAGTGCTGGTCTAATCTAAGACTATTATTTAAACTACTGAGAGGATATCTCGACTGTCCCAGTCAACTGGACTTAAGGTACAGATACACATGCTTCTTTACTGGCATGCTAATGAGCATGCCACTAATAAGCATGCCCTAACAACTGTACACACTTGCTCATTACTGGCATGCTTATTAGTGGCATGCTCATAAATAAGCATGCCCAAAGCTAACAATCAAACACACATGCTTATTAGTGGCATGCTCTTGTCATAGAATAGAGACGCTCTTGTTCAAAATGGAAACTTTGCAAACTGAAATAGAAAATTCAAGTGAACCAATAAATCAAAAAAGTTCCCGAGTTTCCATCCGCACATTTTTGATTTTAGTTTATATAATTTTTATTGTAAGATTTGACTCATTCATGCCTATTAATAAAGTTTCGTAAACATTATTTCTCACTATATTATTTTTACACAACGGTGACCGAGTATTCCGCAGACATTCTTGATTCCTATAATAAGTCACGAAAAGTAATGTTTGAGAAGATCGCATCGATAATACTAGCCGCGCAGCCCGCGAATGACATAAGCATGCTCATAAATAAGCAAGTCTGTTCACACATGCTCCAAAGATACCCCTTCTCTATGGTGAATGACAGTGGCATGCTTATAAATCAACCGGCGGTTGATTTTTGAGCATGCCACTAGGTGGCATGCTCATTTCTAGCAATGTGCGTACACACATGCCACGCATATGCATGCCACTGTCTAAGTCGATACTGCGCATGCTCACGTGCCACTAAAGAAGCATGTGTATCAGACGCCTTAATCTCTTTTCATGTTCCCTGCAGACGCACCGTGTTCCGAGAAATAGAGCATCCCATACACAAAATACATTTTTATATCGCGCATGCATACCTTTCAATAATAATTGTATCGATATTCACCTCTACAACAATGGTCTTACTGAATTTAAAAGAATGCTTTAGATTACATGTACTAAATCGACTTTGACCATTCACTCACTATACCTAATCTTCTCGTCCTCCACCCCTATCCTGACTCCTATCTCCTCATCCTTTGTCTCTCATTATTTAACTCATTTCTCGATATACTTTTTCTTTTTTAACATTCAATCACTTACCATTATTCATTCTTAACATTGTTTGTTGCTTACTAATATTCATTAATTAATTCAAAATTATCAACTTTATTTTTATTGTAAGATTTGAATCATTCATGTCATTCAATAAGGTTTCATAAGCATTATTTCTTGCTATATTATTTTTACATAGCGGTGACCGAGTATTCCACAGACATTCGTGATTCCTATAATAAGTCACGAAAAGTAATGTTTTGTCATCTTCCCAACGCGCCATATTTGTTTCACCTGTTGTGGACTGAAAAGATCGCAAATGCAAATCGATACTAGCCGAGAATGGCGAATGATATTAGCGTGCTCATATAAGCAAACCTGTTCACACATGCTCAAAAGATACTCCTCCCACCCGCAAATCAAATGAGCATGCTCATAAATCAACATTCTTCACATCAATTTTGTGATTCGCACTAGTTATCACTCTTGAATATATCACAAATAAGTATGTAGGTACATTCCTATTTCGCGTTACTCGTGTGTATTACTTGCGACAACAAAGTTTGCATTTTTTTAAATATTTATAATTTATTTTTTGAAAAACGTTTGACTATCATTACAGTAATTTATATCAAATATGAAAAATTTAATACATACAAGTCAAATAAAATAATAAAAACCTTCCATTCCAATTGGAATTTCTGTAGGGTTTTTATCATTTTATTTAAATTGTGTTGAAACAAATTAATTTTTCGTAATCTATATGTTACTGTAATGATAGTTCGAAGTTTTGTAAATATAAGTCAGAAATATAGAAAAAAATGCAAATTTTGATATTGTATGACTTCATAACTATCGATATTAGGTTATGGTTGCCTGAACATTTTCGACTCATAATCAAAGCAGGAATCATAAGAAGCACTTGTGGACTAGCTCCACCCTATCTACTAGTTACACCCTGTATACACCTATAATAAAAAACAATAACAATGGCTCGATACGAACACAACTGAAGTAAACAAGGCAAAACGCCTTGGGGCGAATATGGTGGGTGCATGACCGTGTTTAAAGAGACGCGAAAGAGAATGGTCGAAACCATCACCTTTCTCAAAAATGGGGCAACCGGCCGGATACGGCGTCTCTGCCTACCGTCACGGGGCGGCTGCGTGTAGGTGTGACAAATCAAGCGTATCTGTTCTTTGTTCTGTTAATGTAACCTTTAACAGCTGATAATTGAGGGGCTCAGGAGTATGGCGGGCCAAGTCAACAATAAAAGTGCTCCTCTTTTGTACAGAACATTTCAGAAACGTCCCTTCGAGACAACCCCTTGATTTTTATTTCCTTAACTAATAGCAACGCTTATTTATACTATGCAAGTTATTATTTAGTTAATAAAATCAAATGGACTGTGCCTGTTTCACTAGAAATATCTGTGTTGATACAGGCATAGTTTACAATGGTGTGTAGATACAAAACATAGTATGTAGATATGTACTAAAATAATTATTCGTATTTGATCAAGTATTATTGTGTATTGAGGTTATAGTGTGTGTTGGTGTGTTTAAGTAGGTGTGCCTATTTTATCTCTCCCCTTGTTTCGGATCCACTTTTTTGTTTTTCACGTTAGGGTTGTAAATTGTGGTTAGCCCAGATTGCTTCAACTCATCAAGCACGCGGTTTAGTAATTTGGGTCCAAAATAGTTATAGCTCCTTTGTCCACACGTGGTATGTAATGGTTATGGAACGGACAGGGTTGAGCCATGTAAAAAATGAGAACATAACATGAGCGGCGCGTGTCCAAAATAAATCAGCCGCTACATACAGAAAATTGCATTGGAGACGAGGCGTGTATGCCGCTACTGAAAATCGGGTTGCCGCTCGGAGCGCGCGCAAGTCAGTGCCCAGCGGCTGTTGCCGCGACTGGAAGGGGGCTGCGCGCGCATACTGCTTCCAACTAGCTGTAGAACAACATCGCCCGGACACTAGCCCGGAGATTGGCCCTTTGTTGAATGAATATGAAAAATGCAGCCTGTTTGGCTGCCGATGTTATTTCCAGCTACAAGTGTCGATACAAATATGTGTGGAATTTGTATATGTTATGAAAATATTTTAAAAATATGTTGATGTCTTGTAGGAAGCAGCGCTTGGCGCCCTTTTTGTATGCAATATTGTCATGTGCATTATGTTGAATCTCTGATGAGAAAAATGTATTGGAATTTTATGAATTTTTATGAATAAAATGGAAATAAATAATTTTTTATTTGGCACCTTTTGGACAAAGGTTAGAAGTTTGAGCCGAAGGGATTCTTCCGCGATGTAACGCCCCAAAGTAAAGTATGTGTGTGGCACGCGGTACCCGCGATGTTCGCCAACACTAAATGGGCATGAGTGTGGCACGCAATATTCTCCAACACGGGAGACGAGTCTCGCTGCAGAGGGTCTCGTCTCTTTCTTTCCGCCGTTGAATCCGCCGACGGGCAAATAAATGTTTTTTGAATATGAGAGATTTTACAAGCTTACCTGACCGGCTATAACTTCTAACGCCTAGTACTCAAATTCCGAGCCCCCGTCTGAGATGCGTATATGGGATACCCTCCACTGGGGCCCGAAGGCCTGCACCGGGCGCCATCGTGGAGATGGTCATCATGAAATGAATGAGTACTGGAAGACCGTGAGAAAAATTTTGTATTTTTCTCGATTTGGACACGGTAGACGCCTGTTTGCGGGCCCACGTCGCGGTAAGCTCGCGCACACGGCTCGCCGTGGAGAATATTAAAAAGTTGAATTTTTTATCGACAATCAGAGCGGCTTACCGTGGACGAATTCCTACTTATGTAGTGTCATTGCATTCCTTATCTGAATGCCTGTCTGGAAAATGTATTTTTATACCTGTGGAATGATATAGGCGCGCCTGAGAGTGAAATAAAGAAATTGGTTTTTGGCGCTTTTTTGAATGCCTATAACTCAGTAAATATTTACCTGAAATATTTGGAATTACTGCTAAAATGAGCGCTTGCATGCGCAAATCACATTTGTCATAGCAAAACTTGTAAAAATGCTGTTTTTGATTTTTTATGAATTTTTGAAAATTTGAGCCGTTTGTGGCGAATTTAATTTTAGTTTTTTGGGCCTTGTATGACCCAGCCCGTCCAAATAACTGTGTTATTATCATCTGCTAGGTCTGTTATTACAAAATAACACAGTATTAGTCTCTTGGGAGCTAAAATGCATTTTTTATGAATTAATTTGTATCTGTCATATGAAATCTGCCGCGCGGTGAAATTGTGCAACCGCGAATGACGTAGTTCACCGCTCGGCCGCTGGGAGCGCTGCGGCGCCTTCCCAGAATTACGCAATCTCATTGGTTTCTGTAACATGCTATGACGCAATCTTGTGAAATTTTGAATTTGGTATAAATAAAATGCATTTTTTGAGCGGGTACCACAGATACGCCACACGCGTCGGTACGAGAACCGCTATTTGGACAATCTTCTTGCTGCCTTTTCTTTCTGACCCTGCTCACCTACTTTGGACTCTGCTTTCTTGGATTTTTGTGACCACTGCTTTCTGACTTGGACTTCGCTTCGGATTTTTTTTCTTCGACTTTAATACGATAAAAGCACTACTTCGGCGTTTGACTTCTGGCATATCCACGGACTACGAGCTTCACTGCAAATTCTGGTGGCGATCTCTGCCCCACCAGCGAAGACTACTGAGCCGCATAAAAAAAGTGTTCCCATCCGGAACATTTTGGTCCTGTTCGAGCCGGAGATTTGAGCTTCGCTGACGACCACCATGTCTCAAGAGGGATCGAGACACTCTGTTGGGGGAGACCACGACCAGGACGAGCCTATGGCACCGGAACGAGCCGGTTCTGAAGTGGACCGGGCCTCCACGACATCCACGGAGGACACCGTCCGCCGGCAAGCGGCGGAGATCCGGCGCCAACAGCAGCTCATACGAGAACTTCAGCGAGAGCACGCGGAGGCGCTCATCCGGATCTGCTCAGCAAAGGCAGACGCATCCGAAGCTGCAAATGTGTCGCCTGCAAAGAGGCAACCGACCAGGGCGGCACCCAAGCGACCAGCCTCGGTCGCCGCTGATGATGTCACACCCAAGCGGCCGACACCAGCCGCCACCGATGACGTCACCACCCGCCGCCCACCAGTGGTCGCGACCGATGACGTCACCACTCGCTGCCTCCCAGTCGTCGCAGCCGATGACGTCACCACTCGCCGCTCACCAGTTGTCGCGGCCGATGACGTCACCACCCGCCGCCCACCAGTTGCCGCGGCCGATGACGTCATGGAGGAGTACGCGATTGTGTCATCAGACCGATCTGGACAGCGGGGCCGTTGTCCCGAACCGAGTACATTCACCAGAGATTGGGTCCTGAGCCATCCGGAACAAAGACGGATGGTCAACTCACTGATTGAAGAGGCGCTCAATTCACGCCAGGCCAACAGCACCCGCTCACAACCTACTGCGGGAGAGGCGCCGGTTTCAGCAATTTTGGCGCGACAATCAGGCGTCAAAGAATTGCCGCATTTTTCCGGAGACCCCTTCGAGTGGCCGACTTTCCTGGCGCAGTATGAGCATAGAAATGTGGATTGTCGCCGCCTGAAAATATTATGCGCCTACAAACGGCGCTGAAAGGACGAGCGCGCGAAGCAGTCGCGCCGCTTCTAGTGGACCCACAGAATTTGGAGGAGATTATGCGGACACTGAAAAACCGCTTCGGCAATTCCGAAGATATTATTGATAGCATGCTGGAAAGAGTCCGCCGCCACCCACGTATCACTGAAGATTCGCCGATAGACGCGCTGACCGATTATGCTATAGCCATCAGAAATGTGGTGGCGACCGTGCATGGCTTTGACCGGAAATACCTGACGTCACCGCAGCTACTTACAGAAATGGTCGGCAAGCTTCCCATGTCGGCGAAATTAATGTGGCTGAATTCAAGGAGAGGCGGACCAACCAACATCACAATAAAAGACTTATCGGACTGGCTGGTCGACATATTGGACATGGCGCCGTACGCCGGATGTAGACCAAAAGCGAGCCAGAAGATGACCGCCCGCCGAAGCGGTCAAGTTCACCAATTGACGGAAGACGGTGAAGAAAGTAGGCCGTCAACGAGCGCCGCCAGATGCTGCGCTTGCCATATGGCAAATCACGCCCTGCTGGATTGTAGGGCGTATTGGAATAAACCCATACGGGAGAGATGGACATTGGCAAGGCGGGCCGCTGTCTGCTTTAATTGCCTGACAAGGGGGCATATGTTGCCTAACTGCAAGGCCAAGCGGTGCGGCGAAAATGGATGCCGAGCACCACACCACCACTCGCTGCACTTAGAAGAAAATCGCCGCCCG
>JADDOH010005665.1:0-142580 GCA_016648135.1 Agrypnia vestita | reverse complement strand
GACGTTTGGTCCGAAGTCTGTGTTGTTGACCCCCGGAATTAGTTCGGCGTGATTTCTGATGGATCAGTTATACTAGAACAACCAAGAGTTATCCAATATATTTTAGATTCATTATAAATAATGCAGTTAGGATTGAAATAATATGACTATGGAGTGGAAAAAGACAAGAACCAATCTATTTTAATCCCATTAGACGTAAATCAAATCATTTGAACGCAAGAGAGGGAGCGAATGAAGTGGGTTGATTGTTTTGGGTTTGCCCCGCTTTTTGCCAAGGAGACGTTCAATCATGAGGAAAAAAATCCATAATTACGTGCATATTCCCTATATATAAAGAACTAGTTCTAACTAGGGAATTTCAAGAAGTACAGATGGGTCATTCCTCAATGGGGCGAAATTACACCTGTACTTGATTGAAGGAAGAAACTTCTGGGTGAGAGCGCTGTGATTTCGAAATATTTGATACTGACTTATATGAACGGGAGGGAGAGAAAGTGAATCGGGTTATTAATTATGCGCAACCGATTCAGGATACACCCCTGAATATTGCGATTTCTTTCGGACGTTAAATTTTGCTTCAACGATATTTGAAATAAAGTATTCCCGTTATCTACACGAATTATTTTGCTCAGATAACTCGTTTAATTATTGTATAAATATAGTCACATGGTCATAGGAAGTTGGTGAGGTAGTTTTATTCACTACGCTTTGGATATCTATGAATGTATTGACACATGGTTAATATATTCTGTTCACGTGGAATGTTCCATTGGTTAAACATACTTGTCTTCATTCTACGAGGAGGAATTCACATTTTCATTTACCAAGAAATTATCTTTATACTCCACAGAGGATAAATTGCAATAATCAGCTTTAAACTAATCACCAACATTCTTCTAGACGCAAGGACCCCTAAAAAGAATTAGATGCCACTATTAATATCTTCCAACTGAATCTTTAGACGCAAGTGATCCCTAAAGTTTTGGTATACCTTGGATTTACATTTTCCTCGGAATGCTGACGATTTGTCGAGGCAATGGAACATACTACGTGGCTATATCAAGATTTAGCTTCGGGTTGTTTATCAAGGTAAAGGACACGCCAGAGAAAATGTATAGAAGGAAGTTTTTCATGGCATTTTAGGGGCGGGACGATGGGGCCCCTTTAGCGCGGAAACCGAGGATATGTCATTACCCACGGACATAATCCTCCTTTCCATAGATTCATTTTTTAACTTGTTAAATAAATTCCTAACGAGAAAAGTGAAGTACTGTTAGCGACAGACACCACATACTCAGAAGTAGACCTATTTTCAAATTATTAGACTCTCGGTTTACAGATAAATACAGTTTCTACCAAGATAACCAATCCAGAGGCGAATCACTGAAACAATCGGATTATGTGTTTTTCTCCAAACTATAAATTGTATATAGAAGCAGCCAACAAAAGTAAGCAAATTTAAAAACAAAATGATATGTAAATGTGCCTTTTCTTTCAGATATTTTACGGTTCTGTTATGGTTAGTTATTCCAGTAAATGTAAACTCTAAACAATAAATTTTATACGTATTGTAGTCAAGTCCGAATTAAAATTATAAGTATATTATTATCTTTGTATGTGTAAATATAGAATTTCCAACACGTTTTCTGAAATATTAGGGTTGCCACGTGCGTCACAATAGAGGGGGAGTTATAGACTAAAGACGATATCACGAGCCAATAACTTAGACGTTTCTATAGTAATTGAGTGAGAGTATAGTGATTTATTTATTTATAAATTAAGAAAAAAACGACATCATGAGCCATTTAATAGATAATCTAGTATAGAGAGATATCCTGGTAAACTAGGATAAAAGCCATTAGGTAGTATTTGCGTTTAGAATGAAACTTGCGGTAACTTAATAGGATTTTGATATTAATTAAACATCGATAAGAAACATTACGACCGCATCGCGTTCTTACAAAATAATCCTTTCAGTTCATTCAAAACGGATAATTCTAACCTTTTATCTACGTAGAGATACTTATAGGTTATTATCTATTTTATAATGTGTATTTCGGAACAGTACGATCGAGATCAGTAAGAGTATTTTAGGTTGCGTATCTGAATTAGAACTTATATTAGATGGTTTATTAATTTCGGTTAGATTTAAAAAAAAAAAATTTTAGTTGGTAGCTTCGGTTCGGTGAGCCAAGGCTCAACCACTTTATACACGGTTAGGTCAAGTTTTTCACAATATTCTTTACCTGATATTAATTTGCAAACGTGTTTAAATTAATATCAGGCTTAGATGTAGTACGTCACGCCGCATTCACATAAAGATAGACAGGGTAGGTAAAACAATGCATAGTAATTTAGTTTACAGCGATTTGGTCACAGAAATTTCGGGAACCATGAGTTAACTAAAGTAATTAAGTCACAGTTAACTAGCCGACGAGCGGAAATTTAGTCTAGATTTAGTTATGGAACAGCGCCGGATTTGGCAAACCAACAAAAAAAAATTTGAGTGAGTAAAGTATGGCATCATTTTCAAACATGTTGTAGTCATTATTAATCAGGGTGAAATATGTTTATACTAGAAATAGCCATATTAGAACGCTGGCATCAAAGGTATCTATTCCACACTAAAATTTCATCTGAATCTGATATATTAAATGTAGAAGAAATAAGTGTAGATTAGCAAAGTATTATGCAAAATCAAAGTATTACGCAAAAATCGTTCACACATTTTTTTCGCAAATAGCGCTGAAAATGTAATCATTATTCATAATTCAATATTCAATATTTCTGTGATGCCGGCAGATTTTAATCAAAACGGGAAAAAATTAACATCAGAAAAAACACAGAAACCCAGACCAATAACAAAAAAGAAAAATTATTTTGCTCTTTTTGAAGAAGTTTTAAAAATATTGTTGACCACAACAAGGTCTTTAGAATAAAATATATTTTTTCAGGAATGAAGAAATTTCTTTAAATTAATTCATTTTGCGTTAACTTACGTTATAATATTAAGTCGTGTAACATTTTTTAACTCTTTTTATTTATTTTATAGATACTACATGTGATTTCTTTAAACAATGATAACTAGCAAATATAAATAATCAAATTATTGTTATATGTTATACTTTATCAAAGAGAATTAAGATTCTTGTGTGTGGTAAGGGAAAAAATTTATAAAATTTTTATTATCTAAACATGGTATGAATGTATACCAAATATATCGTATCATAATTACATAAAACGAATCATTGATATTTGTCAGAGCTGTCTACGTATAAAAAAAATCTTCCGTATTCCTAGGAGTACATGAGATTTTTTTATTTTACATAAAATGTTTACAATTCTCCCTTTGTTACCTCGTTTTAATAATTCATTCTGTTTGTTTTTAAAAACAAACAGAATGAAAGGATTTTTTCTGTGAATCTATGACATTCCATTATAAATAATAAGATAATTCTCGATTTAATTTAAGTTTGGCTCTGAACCAGTCATGTATTATATTATACACACATACATATATTTTAAGGAGAACGGGATGACAGCAGACAAAATTCACACAACCGCCAAATTTTCCACATCGATACATCTTTTTATGTAGATTTGTCGGTTGTTAAGATATTATTGAAAAAAATTCTTCAGAAATATTTTATCTGGAAATATATTAAATATGTCGCCAACTTGTCATTCAAAATCTCTCTACACACCACGTTTTTACCTGAAAATAATTTTAATATTTAACAAAGATTTTTTACGTGTATTCTGAGGATAGGTACGTCAGAAAATTCTCACTTAAACTGCTTTAGTATTTCGTAAGATTTTTATACGCTTATACATTTTTATTTAGTTTTATTATCGGTCTAGACACCAGTAGCTTCCAGAACTTTTTTGAAATCAAAAATTCCCGATATCTCTCATATGCTCAGCTAATGCTTAATGTCGTTTGAAATTATAATTTTTGTGTAACACGCTGATTTTTCTGTGTTTTAATATGTATTTATATGTGTAGGTACTTACATTATTAATTTTTATAGTAAAAATAAAGATTTACTATTTAAAATACTATGTGAAAGAAAATTCTTGTTGCAAAACTGTTTTCCAGTTAGTAATATGTGGAGCATATTAGTTAGTAATATGGAGAATTTCTTTAAAATATAAGTAATAAATAAGAAAAAAAAATCTATATTTTAATATTTTATTTTAGTTGAAAAAAAGTTGGTAGGTACCCCTGATAAACTCTTAAACGTGCTTTTATTAATAATACGTCTAAGATATTGGGAAACGACTATTTTAAAGCTTCAAGAGTATCTGTCGGTAGTGCACCTGTCACGCGGGAGATCAGGGATCAATTCTCTACCGGGAAAATTTTATTTCCGTTTAATTTATTTAACTGAATTTAATAATTTTAATTTAAACCAAATAATAATGTGGTAAATACATGTGTCTGAGACATGTTACGCAATTTCTTTAGATGAAATCAGACAATCAGTTTAAATACTCCAACACAAAATTATTATATCATTGTAAAACAAAAGCATTAGACTCGGATGACTTTTACCTTTCATGAAGTTTTCACGATCTTCAGTTGATTTATTGATGAGTGGAAAAAGGTTATAAAATGTTTTCATAAGATATTCGTTCATTTCAGTTGACCTCCGGAGCTCTTTTATTAAACTACAAAGTCAAACAAAATCGTAAGTAAGTAAAGAAATTAAATTCTAATGATAAAGTTTTAAAATACGTTAAAGCTCAAGTCTGCGAGTTATTGTATTATATATTATAGTTTTATTTGTATTATCAATTTACCACCGGCATTACTCTAGATTAATTAAGATTTATTTAATATTTTATTTTCCATACGGTAATATAAATGTGTTTTGCATGTATTATAATATTATAGGCATTCATTTTTTTTTGTTGCTTTTATATTGCATACTTTTATATTATATAATTCATATAGGTACAATGGATACTCAGTATATCTATGGACTAGTCGAAAAGCAATATCCATAATTTAAGAAACAACATTTATTTCGGATCATGTATGAGCAAATGTATTAAATAAAACATTCAATTATATTAGTGCTATAAAAAATCTCACTAATCTGGCACATTAGAGGTTCAGCACGTCCAATATACGACAGTTAGATATTTAAAAAATATATTTTAGAGTGAAATAATAGAGTTTTATTTGATCAGCACTAAAAAACATATTTTTTCCTGCAATCTACAAAAGTTGTAGGAAATACATTGTAATCTTAAATAAAAGCAAAATTTTAATTTTAAAAGCAATGTTTTTTTACTGTTTTCCATATATTCAGTAATTCGTAAATTCCAGTAATCTGACACTGTCAGGTGTTATGCATTCATATAGTGACGAATTAATGAGATTCTATTGCACTTTATTTGAAGGATAAACAAATGCAAATTCTGTATTAATTGAATAAAAATATTCGCTACTTTAATAATATATTTGCATAAATGAAGAAATTTTTATTTTTATTTAATCAAAAGTAATAAATTTAAAAACTTAATTAATTTTTGCTTTATTTGAAACAATAAATTAGTAGTTTGGACAATTCAACTAAATTTGTCGTCGTCATTATCTCAAAGGATTGTGTGTTTTACTGTCTAATATTTCAGAGGAAATAGATCTTTCAAAGCAGAGTAAGATAAAAAAATTAAATGCAAAATATGTAGTAGACCAATAAATTATAGTTTTTTAAAGGAATACTTATTAATAAATTTAAAAAAAAAACGTTTATAAATTTATTCGACCACAGCTGTGTCTCTTTATTGATTGGATTCATTATATCCAATCAAAACAGGTTTCTTTAATCAACGTTTCCTGGAGGTAATCTTATCGCGGAGAGTTCTCGGGTACTTTTCTTTACCGACCTAATTATATAAAGAAGGGCCGACACGCGATAAGATTTATCGAAAAGAGCAGATGGCGCTTTGCGAATCTTGTATGCCAATTGCGATTCGACGCTTAGATTCGAGCGAACGACTATTAAAATAAATACGGCTCTAATAATACGTATATACCCAATAGTCCCATGCCTACTCACAATATTTCTTCACTTAAATTAATGCTTTTTATACTTCATGTATGTATCATAATAAAAAAGGATTTCTGATTTCATAAAAATTTTATTCTTGTCGGCAAAATTCTGGTTACCATAGGAGGATCTGGAATCCAAAGACTTAATAATCTTCCCCTGTTTTGCACCGCCCCGGTGAGGTTTCATATTAAACTTTAAAAAAAAAGTTTATATGGTTAACTTTGTGTTGGACATAATTAATTTTAAAATATATAACAAACTTTGTACAAACCACATTAATTGTTTAAAACATCTATGGGTTTTAATACCGCTGTATCTTTATAAGGATGTTATTTTGCATTCGTTTAAATAAAGATACAGTGCAGTGGTATAAAGACTTATAAACATCAATTTGGTTTGTACAATGTTCGTTAGTTTTTAAAATGAACCATTTTTATACTATTGTATTTTGCTATAACTTTGTGGTTATTCATTATGAATATAATTAAACTAATTAACTTAATTAAGTTAATTAGTTTAATTATGAACCATTTTTATTTAATAAAAAAAAATATTTATGAGAAATTAAAAAATCACAATATAATTCAGACTTAATATTTCAGAGTCATCATCATCATCAACATCAGCATTTTTCTATACAATACAGAGTCCCCCCAACAGCTTCTAACTTTAGTGTTGCTGGTATCGTGAGTTCATCAGTCTGATATCTCAATTCGGCTCATCAGATGTCCCGTCCAATGCCTACTTGCTACTGCCCGTATGTCTTATCTGTTACCCACTGCCCAATTAGCTTTGCCAACCGGCGCCGGCGTATTGATGTTAGGTTTGGCTACTATCCACCGCATCCATTATTTGCCTACATGTGATATTTTCTAAAATTATTTCTATGTGCACTCTTAATATGTAATATTTTTGCATAATATAAAAGTCTCAAATGTTTATTATGATAAGTAGTTTGTAATACGGAATGAAAGTACAATTAATGCGGTCACTAAGGCGTGTGTGCTGAAAATCTTTTGCCGATAGAGTGAGGAATGAAAAATTAGAAGTAATGTAATGCTGGCTCTAGCTGATAAAATAAAGAAAGGATCACTAGATGGTTTTGTCATGTGAAACAATGTTAAAGGCAGCAGAGACTGAAGCAGAAGTGGTGTAATAGAAGAATGTGGCCTTCTATGCTCTCTACCTACCCCTGTAGTGACACGACATGATGGTTAGTATTTAGTTTGTTCGTAAAAGTATCACTTTTAGTAGTAGACTAGCTGTAACCCTTCAAAAATGTCGGTACTCTTACATGTCAGTTCCTAAAGAATAAGTATTTATTTATTTATTTATTTAAAAAAATAAAAATATAAATGAAAAGAAAAGTTAAAAATACAGATAAAGAAAAAAGAATATCAGAAAAGTTACGGACACAGACAGACAGACAACGAAATTATTATTATTGGGATTAGGCAGTCAAGCCTACGTTGAGTACTCAGAGTATCGTAGATTTCAAAGAATTGGGAAAAAATCACATTGATACCAGCTCTGATGATGGACTCTGCAAACTGATCCGAAACGTCAGTCTGAAATGTGTGTTCTCAGCAGAATAGCCCAAAAAACTGAATCCTGAGAACATTTGCATTTGGTATAAAACTATTAAACTTAACATATTAGCCGTCTCAATGTTCACATCCTTAATTAAAAACGTTTTTTTAGAACACTTTGTAATTACACATTTTTAATGTGGAATTGTATATTTTATTCAATGAAAATTACAAGAGCTTTCTACAAAAGCTTTCTACAAAGTATTGTGGTACTTGGCTATTGTATAAACCTTCATTTCAAGGATCTGACCGGAATGAGACTTTGAATAACCTTTCTCTTTCTGTTTCATACAGCATCTGCCCGGTCCAAACTTCAAAGGGAGGCTCTCTTGATGGACTTAAAATATAATTAAAAAGTTGGCGGAATTCGTTAAAAAAGATTAACGTATTTTGAATTTCTTATAACGAAATATACCCTTTTCACATATCTATATTATTAAAATATTTCATATCAGTGAATTTTTTTAAATAATAACAGAATAAATGACCTGCTTGTTCGGTACAGTGGTATATTGAATTTGGAATCACGATTTGGTAATTCTTGTTAAATTAATTAAATAAATTTTATTATTTTTCAAGCGCCTTGCTTTGTCTGAAAGACAGTGATATAAGTGAGACATATAATTGCAGGAATTTGAAGTTTAAAATTCATGAATAGATATTAGACCTTATTCGCTTGAACCTAAAACTAAATATAATTAAATAATAATATAAAAATTTCAATATTTAAAAAATGAGAGTAAACAACACTGTTTTATTCCACTATATTTATTTTGAATTGTTAGAACGTTTTCGGGATTTCTAATTGATGTACATCTTAGAGATTTTAGAAATAAATAATAATAAAATAAATAATAAAAATATAATTAACATCCAGATACCGCCCATAACCTCCCCACTCCTATCCATTCTAACCCCGCCCCCAACCCCCACCACCATTACACCCACCCAATCCCTATAAATTCTGTCTCGAATTATTTTTAATTTAGTTGTAAACGTGTTGTTATTGACAATGGGAGAAATCCCGAAAACGTTCTAACAATTCAAAATAAATATAGTGGAATAAAACAGTGTTGTTTATTTATATATTATAAATTATAATTATATATTATAAATATTAAAAATGAATTTCCACAAAGTTACAAACAAAAAACTTGAACAATTAAAAATTTCAAGGCCTTGTAATTTGGTGGGGGCAACCCTTGCGTGTTGCCTGAGTCCACGCTAATTGCGTGTCATTCCAGCAACTTACTAACTTTACGGACAGTTAAAATGATGTATGTAAGGAATGTAAAAAAATTTATAAGGTTAATATGTTGCCTTTTATATTGTTTATTTGAATCTTTGGTATAAAGAGTTGGTAATATGAAAAATACTGTTGATGGGTAAATGTATGCCTCATCTTCTTATTTCTTTTTTCTTCGGTTTTGTCTCCTTTTTCTTATTTTTGTCATTTTGTATAATTTTTGTTTTTATGAATAATTTAATGAGAAAGATCACTATTTCCATTTTGAATAATGCTGGTGATGAATGAGAGTATGTTACATCTTATTTTTTACTTACACAGCAAATTGAACTTACAACTCTCGGTATGAAAAGCATGTGTCATGCTCACTGGACCAATGGACAATTATTTTATTTACTGTGGATATTGACTGTGGATACTGGGAATATATGTTCCCGTTCAAAATAAAAAACCATTTATAATAAAGCAAAAAATGAAAAAATTGTGACAAAATATGAGGATGATTTTATAGCCTGGCAACTAGATTTTATTTTAATTTTCAGCATCTGATAGCGTTAATGACTCATATTGTTACGAAAGGATTATTAATTCTTTGTACTTGATTTTTATATCTCATTATTTTACACCTCATCATTACTTACGCCGTATGGTAGCGTTAGTTGCGGAAATTGTTACACAGAGAATTATTTATTTTAACATGTAACAGAAAAGTTGACTTTTCTGTGTGCGATATATTTCTTGATTTCAACTGTTTAGTTTTGTTCCGATTAGTTTTGAAATATGAAACTAGATTCGCGGTTATATAGGCTTACCTACTACACGTATAATCTGCGCATTTATTTTTTATTATTATACACCGACTTTAATAATACAACGTATTAAAGTCGGTGTATAATAATAAATCCGGCATAAATAAAATACGCGAAGTTGTGATTTTTCATGTATCAGCTGATTTACATAAGATTATGCCAAAGCTTAGTTCAGCTCAGAAACTCCAGGCGAAGGCTCGCCACAACCCCGACTGGCTAAGCGTGCTCCAACTTGCGTGACTTATGACGGTATAGTCCGTAAAATGCCTCTGTTCCAAATTTAAACGCTTTTATAAGGTCAAGCAGTAGGCAAGCGGTCTGAGCATTCGCAGTTACCCAAAAAGCCTTCGATGAAATCCTGCGATTACTGTTTTGTTTATGGCTTAAAATGTTAACATGGGGATGAAGCTAGTTTCGATTTTTCTGCCAACTATTTTCTGATAATTCAACAAACCATTTGATAGGAATCTAAAATTCCATTTAGTTCTTCGAAGAAAACAATTATGCGTCGTGCTTATCACAAGTCCAAAACTTCATTTATTCATTGTCATACATGTTTGTTCATAATTAAAATTCATTCTTTATTTATATTAAAAAAATATTTATAATATAATAAACAAGAATTTACTTACATCACTAATTTGTGGAAAATATCAACATGTTTCGAGGCTTCACTAAATTAAAGTTTTTTTTTTTAAATAAAAACATCTTAATTATTATTTAAAAATAAAAATTCCCAAGTATGAAATGTGCCAATAAATTACGTAATTATAAAACAGAATACCATCGGCAGCGGCGTCATTTATTGGCACATTTCATACAAATAAAAAGCGTTTTAAAATCAACAAAAAACGTAAAAATTTCTTGCAAATTTAAATCATTGTAATTTTATTAATATTGAATATTTTTAATTTCTTTAGTACGGATTCTAGATAATGTAATATACTTTATACGTATTAAAATACGTTATGCATACATATAAAAATTAATTAAAACTTTGCGCCGCCTTGGATACAAAAAAACGTTTTTTTTGGCCGCGGCCTGTTAATTAATGCTTATATTTTCTTAATTATTGTAAATAACGTTCAATTTATTTGCTTTATTATAATAACAAAGGTTTTATCTAAGTTATTGACCTAAAAATTGCAGTCTAGAGTATACATTCTTATATAAATGAATAATAAAAACCCACATTTTCATAAAAAAAAACATCGAAATATGCATTTGCGGTGAATGTGCCGCCTTAACTCTTTATTTTTTTATTAACAATAATATTATTCCAATCTATTAAAATAAATTATAAGACAGCACATATTCATACTTATTAATCAGCCTGTTTGATGCTAGGCCACAGGAAACGAATGAGCGCATTGTTATTCGGTATGAAAAAAGTATAAGTTTATAATGAAAAAAAGCCTTGTCTCGCCAGTCTATCGTGACAACAGACTCATCAAAATGCAATCCCTTTCTCCTGACAAAATCTTAAAATTTAAAAAAATATTTTTGTCTTTGATGATTTTCGAAAAACATTATATTAATTTTTGGTAACTTGAAGGTTTTCGGCAGTATTTTGGAAAGGTAAAGATATGTTTTTTTCCTCCTAAATAATAAATTTTATGGAAAAATTCTAGTCCATTAAAAATCAATAAACTTGATCCTACCATATTTCCAATTTTCTTTTTGAAGGTTTTAATATTTTATAAGGGCATATTTATTATATATATCACGATTTTGTATGCAAATTACGGCGTCTTTTTGCAATCAATCACGCAGAAATGAGAGTTATTAAAAATAATTGACAGCATGTGAACGTGCTCATATTAATATTTTTCGCTGTATTAAAAAAATTAAAAATAGTTTTTTTTTTCTCTAAATTGATATTTTCATGTACCTATATACGAAAGATATCGAAACAGCAATCTCAAACAGAGATGAAAGTACTTTTCGTGAAAGTTGTGAAAAATTCAATCTACATAACTTCTTTTCAATTTTCATGATAAATGCTATCAATACATATGGGTAACAAATGTTGTAGAACTTTTAAAAGGTTAGAATTAAAGATTTTGGTGTTTTTCATATTACGAAGTTATTTTAAATTTCAAAATGGGTTTTTCGGGAAAAAATCAAATTTTCAGAAAGTGATTATTGTGAATTTATGTGTGAAAACGATCTAGCTGTTTTTGGTTAAATATAGATAAAAAAAAGTTTAATTTCTCTATTTTCAAATTTTTATGCTTCAATTTTTGAATTGTAGATTTGCATATATAACTGATTTTTTTACATATAGTTAACTTTGTAAATATAGCAGAACTAAGTTTAGAATTGATTATGACTATAATTTCGAAAGACGCTGTGCCTTTTATCAACAGGCGTAAACGATTACTCTTCAAAAAACAAAACTCGCTTGGTGTACAAAATTTAAACAATAATATAATCATGTTGATTAAGAATATTTATTAATTTATTAAGTTTCATTTCGGCTTCAAAAAATAAATACTGACGATATTTATTATTTTCTTCTAAATCTGTTAGAGTTGGAAAAATGTGAGTTTCGCTCTGAGATGCTTTGAAAGATAAACTGAAATATGTATTGCGAAATGAAAAAAGTTAACGCAAGCTCAATAAATGCATTTTGCAACGCTCGTGTGCCCGTTATGCTGCACTGTGCGTTTAGCAATCATTCGCTGAGTATTTTATATTTTACTTTAATAACTTTTTGACGTTTCCACCAGGAAATTTCTGACTATATCGGAATTAGTATTTGAAAAGAAATTTCTTGGCATGTATAAAAATACCTACACTTTTAATGGTGTTCACCAATTCGACTTTCTCGTGAAACAAATAATTGGTCTGAAATGGTAAGGCAGTAGTTGTTAAAATAAAGGTAGCTACTATTAAATAGGTTCATGTGCCATATGTACATATGACTGGAGTGCTAGCATTATGAGTTCCGAAATGTCAGCCTTGCGGAAGTGTCAGTGGTACGCAAATAGCTTAATAAAGGTGATAGCTAGATTTTAAAATAACAAATCAGAAATATTAACCTACTAATTAGACCTAGCATGCACCAATTAATCATAGTTTTTTTCTAATTATTACATTATCATGGAAATGCACACTTGGTATTATTTGTAAAGACCCTTATATGAATGTATGATGTCATAATTTATAACAATAACAAAATATCTCGTCTTTGATTAATTGAAAAAGATTTTTATTTTCTAATTGCATTTCGTTCCTACGAATAAACCTCTTTCTGTAATATTGTAACTAATACGAGCAATTTCATTAATATATGTAGGAAGTACTGCATGTGTAAGAATTAATCGATCATTTGCCCCATGATTTCATATTACAAAAGGCGTAATGTCGCGCAAATTTTACACAGATATCATCTTATCAATGTAATAGAGATATTAAGAGATATTAAGTAAAATGTTGGAGAATTTCGTTTGGGAAATACGTAGCCTAGAAATCCTAGCAGTTGACGAGTTTGAATGAAAATATGTAAAAATGGAGACAAATTGAGAGTTATTTGTTCTACGTTTTGCCTTTGCCTACTTCCGATGAGAAAGTAAACCCAGAAAGTAAATACACCGTTCAACGAGATAATTAACACAATACTTTATATAAATGAGTTAATTTGGAATTCCATTAGCTAAGGCTATATACAAATATATTTTTTAATGAAATTTCTTGTTCAGTTGTTCTGAAATCCAGATAAATACCCGTGACACCCTACACCTTCATAAATGGAATAGACGTATTTTCGAAATACGAAATAGGTATTTTCGAAATGGAACAAATACAATTCCTGTCACTTTCAGATCAGTTAGGTTATTTCTACTCGTATGACTTGATACAGAAAAAATACATCGAAAAAATAATATTTTTAGATAAGATCCAAAAATTTATATAAAATAGTTTTGATATAAGAGGAAACATAATATTACACATCACATAATTCTTTAAAAATGGCGAGTTTTTTCCTAGCATTTTTCTATCTTGTGTAGCATATTTTCGCAATTTTTAATAATTTTAATATACGCAAACAGAAAACTTTTCGTTACTACTAGGCGGAAAATTGCAGTGGCCGCTTTGTGATCAATGACGGCCACTACCGTCTACGGACAACGTTTTCGTAATGGAGAAAAGAGTAAAGATTTCATGTTGTGTCCATCATGTCAAAAAATGTAAACACGTTATAATTAACTATTCGTTAACCTGCGAAAAATCACTGGATATAATAATAATTAAAAATGACCTGTGCGTGTAACCTGAATAACAAAAAACTGACATGTCACACCCAGGCCTCATTAGCGGCTAGACATCATCAGTAGTTTTATTGTAATTCCAGTCTAATTCCAGCGAGTTACGGACAGACAGACATTCAAAATTAGGATAGTCGATATTTGTTAATTAGGTACATTTCATTAATTTCTAGTAATTATATTTTTTTATATAGCAACGTCATTGCAATCTGATAAGTGACATGAATATATAGGCATTTTGAAGATCCAAACGAATTCTCTTATCTATTTTATGTAACTTATACTTTGTTTTAATTTGATTTTTGATACGACGGCAGGCCACGAGGCCCAATTACTACAACAAAATATTTTAAAAACACCCAGGCTTGAGAGAATCATTTTGATATGATTATGATCTCACTGAGAATCGAAGTCAGTTCTCACAGTATGAGAAGCCAGCCAACTAAGAGGGCGTCCAATATTACTTTGGCATAAATGGTAGATATTATTATACTTGTTTTATTAGTTTACGTTCCTGATAAAAAGGGTTGGTTACTATCTTATAAACGTAATGGAAAACGGGTAGGTTTACAGGTAGTTGGCACACACTGAAAAGTTATAAAAAATAAAATATAATTGATTAAAAGATACTTTGTTTTCACCACTTATTTATTGAAAATATCAAAATGTAACAGTACCAACGGTCCCTTCGTCAGGACAAGGTATGTATACTAAAAAAATAATATGGAAACTAAATAAATAATTAAGTCCTAGCACGAAAACAAATTTAAAAGGCAACAATTTTAAAAAGGAAATTGTAATTTATAATATTCAATTTACTATTAACACTTTTTCTTATTTCTAAAATTTCTAATTTATCTGAGTTATCCTATATAATTAATTTGTTAAATTTGTAAACCCTTATTAATATCAAAAAAATGATCCACAGCCAAAACATGATTAGAAAATTCGAAATAATTATTGCTACTTAAACACCTTAAGTGTTCCTTATGTCTTATATCATAATTTCTACGCGTTTTTCATAAATATTTTTTTCTAGAACATGTTTATATTTTCAATAAATAAGTGATGAAAACAAAGTATATTTTCAATCATTATTGAAATAATGTCACCACAAAACCACTTTGCTCTTTTGGAAGAAAAAAAAACAAAAATATTTATATTTTTTTTATTATTTTTCACACGAACGGGGACCTAAATACATTTCTGGCAGTATTTACGGATTACGTCTATTTATGAGTACTTATGAGATAAAATGTCATAAATCATGAGATCTGTTTTTTTAATCATTATTTTAAAATCAATAATTGCCTATTCAGTTGGTTTTGAGGTCATGCTAAATATACCCAATGCACTCTGGATACTTCAGCGAGCGGCAACGTTTCTTTCACAAGTGCTCGTGTTGGAGAAATGCATTTCTCGGATAATTGCAACGGGAGACTAAAAATACACAGCCGAAGATACGATACAGGTTGTAATAAATCTAGCTCGTACTTTGCAGTCAGCGCAGAAGCAATATCATAGATTGTCTCTGTATTAATTAATTAATTATTAGTGAGTATTAAATTGTAGTACATGTGTTCAATTTCGAACATAAAATTTTACGAGTGAAAGAATAAAAACGGGGTGTGGATAGACACTTCAACAACAAATTAGATGTTTCAATGGTGAACTCCAATATTTCCCATCATGTTATTCTTTTGTGGTAGGATAATTACGTTCAACGCAAGATCTTAGAAGAACAGGCAGAAGAAAATAAAGAATAAGAAAACAAAAAAGCAAAAAAAAAATAAAAAGAAAAATAAATTTGGGCACAGTTCGCCCAAAAAAAAAAATTTGTATAAACCGCAATTTATAGAATAACCATAATTTTTTGGAGCCCTTCGTTGGGATATAATGGTCACTCAAAATTTTAATTCTAAGTATAGACATTAAAATATTTGGAAGCTAAATAACTAATTAAGAACTAATGTGAAAACAAATTTAAAAGGTGACTCTTCGCAAAAATAACTTGTTATTTATAATATTTAATTTTTTATCAACACTTTTTCTTATTTTTATGATTTTTAATTTATTCTACTGTAATCCTATGTTACTTGTTTGTAAAATTTGCTTTTCTAAATGATAATTAGAAAATTCATAATTTTTGCTAATTGCTCCTTAACCCCTAATATCATAATATTTATTTTTGACTATTGTATATTACCAAAAATATGTTTTGTTACTTTTGACACTCATTCATTGTTTCACATCGGCATGCGGCATGTGTATTAAACATGATCGGCTGTAATATTATTATTAATTTGTTCAAAGGGATTTTTTAAATATGTAGATAATTCAAATTCAGCTCACAATTGATAATATTGAGTTCTAAAATGATACAAGGTTTTATTGTAGATGTCTCATAGAGACGAATCTATTTTTTTCATATGGGAAAGTATGTATGAAAGTCTTTTTGGTTCTAGTTTATAGGGCTTACGACTTATCGTACGGCTGACTTTAGTGATCACTTTAAACAATGTAACGTTCAAAATTACACCCATGATAGAAGACTACCGCATCTTTCAAAATTTTGAAAGTTGCATATATCTTACTTAACTTTGCATATCTTGTTCCATATGTGAGCTGTATTTATATTTTTACTACCGCCCTCCGTGGTGCTAATTTGTTGCCGTTGGTTTGAGATATTTATGTATATTTTTTATTTGAGTTTTTAAATTACTATTCTTTACATATGTATACGACATTCTTCCGAATTATTAACATCACACTAGAATACGCCTGAAAATTATTTTTATTTTTACCTCCTTTTTAGACCATTTTTTTAATATTTTCTGAATATCTTGAGTATGTTAAAACTTTTAAAGGTCACAATTCTGGATACATTAAAAATGGCTTCGTCTCTATATATCTTGATTAATGATGTGTTCTAAAATTTTTACAAACTCAAAACATTCTGAATACCTTAAATAAATATTTAAATGATTGTAATATCTAGCAGCAAAGTAGTCGTTTGTTTTTATTTGAAAAGAGTAACTTAAAAAAAAATTTTTTCCTAGAAATTTGCCTATAAAAAGCGTTCGATACAATGTTGGACTTTTATTTATACGCGATTGCTATCAAGAACCCGTAAAAAATTTTAGGACTGACTATTTCACCCTTTATATTCCCATTTTACCAGCGTCCATCTAGATTACACACGTACTCTCATATATTACACACATCCTGGTTCACACACACACGCTCATCGCTCATCATTTCCTTTCGGATATCGAAGCAAAATCGACGTCATGTTTCAACTTTTACATTCCTTTCGTTCGAGAAAGTAAACAAGCAAGTTAAATAGGAAGTATTTTTTTTAACAAATGGTGTTGGGGATTCGCTACTTGAGTTCCCATGAAATTCACTAACAGTTTTTTTCGTCTATAAGAATGGCGTGATCATATCCGTGTCCGTTGAATGAGAGAAGAGTGTTACTCACCTCGCAGATATCATCATTAAATGATATATAATAATTATAGTCTTTTTTCAAATTTTGTTTTATAAATGCCTTTATATTAACTCGTTTGATAAGATCTATCAAATTTTCGTTAAAAAATATTAATAATTACACTTTAATTTTGGATTTTTAGATATTTTAATGTTATTTTCAAATTGGAATCATTACAAAAGTTTGATGACTGGCGGCCTGACAACGTCACGGAATATTAAAATTTGAATTAATCCGTCGGTAGGTATAAGAGGTACTTCACATTTTCGTATTTTTGAATTTGGATCGAATCGAATTTGAATTCGAACACGAATTTCGAAAATTTATGACAATTGGTTTACAGATGACAGCACACTTCGGTTTTTTGGGAAGAAATCAAATAATAAAGAGATATTTTTAGAGATTTTTGACATAGATATTTGTCTAGACATGTTTAATTTTCAGTCAATCAATTATTTAATTACATGATGGTAACTTAATTTACAAAGAAAGGGAGTAAAATAAAAACTTGGTTTTTATGGGTTACTTTTTTAAAATTATGATTCAATTAAAATTAAGTAGATATGGTAAATACATTAAAATTTTTGGGTATAATCAGAAACCCTAAATTATCTTTTAAAATCTCCTCAAATACATAACTAAGAAAAAAGAATAAAAAGCCTCAAGAAACGGTCAATATAATTAATAAACCAATACATAATTGCTGTTCATTTTCAATATTACTCCACTATTTTGTACTTATGTAACGAAGGAGACATAAAATATTGAAAATTCAACAAGGAACAACAATTCAACAAGCGATGCGAATCATTCTAAGTAAAAATAAATACTTAATTACGACGAAATTTAAAAGATTTAAATTTCGTCGTAGTTTAGTTTATAGATTTAAATTCATTCACCATAAAACAAGGATTAAAGCTAATCGCAATGAGTTTCGTATATGAAATTAAAATGATAGAATGCCAAAATATTTTAAAAACAAAATAATATATTAAAACACAGAAAATCATGGATGTAATACAAGAGGTTTAAACCAAATACAATACAAAGGGCTACAGGATTACCAGATAACCCAAAAAACAGAGTAATATTATCAATGCAGAAGTTATATCACAGAATTATTAGATAAAATTTAATATTTCAGATTAATTTTAGTTTGATGACACTTTTTGCTATTAACTAAATAAAGAATATAATAATTTAAAAAAATAGAAGTAAGTCGTGAAAGTGTGAGGAAACCAGGTTACGAATATTAGTTAAGAACTCAAAAATTATGTAATTCGAAAAAGAGAAAAGAAATACAACGTGAGGTATATTAATACCTAGGGCATGAATATTTGGACCAAGTAGATAAGTTTGTCTATTTGGAAAGAACGATTGATAGAAGATGGAATACTAAGAAATATATCAAGAGGAGTTTTTTAATTTGAATGTAATAATTTCAAATAGAAACATGTCAACCAATGCAAGACTATTGGTACATAATGGAATTCTGGAACACAAGTGTATTCAAGTGAAGCCTGGAGCCGGCAGAATAGAAATGAAAGTAAACTGATTGTAGTAGAAATGCAAACACTTTATGTATGTATGGCGTATGTATAGCAAATCCATTTGTGAAAGAGTATAAAATAAACATATCAAGAAATAATGTAAAGCTGATCTTAGCGTAGTAAAAAAAAATAAGGAGGAAATAATGGACACAAAGGTACAATATATGACCCAAGAGTTGAAAGACTTGGCACGACCAAGTTAACCAGATACTGGAAAGTGGTTCTCTACAATCGTCGAACTTGCGTGCAAAATTGTATGTGGATTCATAGTTATCCCAAAACCAGAATTATCTATCTTCAAGTAGGTACTCGAAAGATGGCTGCATTTAAAATCTTTAATATTCAATTAATTATAACAATTATAAAATATAATTTTGCAATTTTTTAAATAATCATCGCAGTCTTTTAAATGAAAAATAATTTTATTTTCATAAATTAATACTTACTAACAACAACGATAGCCTAAAGACAAGAGAAATCTAAAAAGTACTGACAAATAAATATACCTAGACTGTAAAGATATAAGAAACATAAATAAGCCTTTTTATACATTCAAAATTGTAGGTAATTTTAAGAAATAATAAATAATACCAACATTCCGGTTCGTTCTGAAAATAATTGATTTGATTGTTATCCAAACAATTTGGCTGAGGGATGATTCATAGGTATAATGTTTCTGTTTCAATATTTCTAAACAAACAATCCATCATCTTTCCAAAGTCTATTTGGGGATGCGCGTCATTCATACGTTCCATTTGAATTTTATATCATATCAAGCAGATCGTAGAATTCCTAAGCTAAGCTTTATTTTTGGAAAAATACTACTGAAAATCCTTTTTTTAAATCCTCTATATCTTATGTTGCTTCATCTTGTTTGTTTGTTTACTGGTATCTGACGCTTAGACGTTTCTAAGTGTCAGAAACCATTTGTTTATCAGAATGACCTATGTTTTTCCGAACCAGCTAGAGCTAGAGCCTTCTGAGTCAGAGCGGACGAAAAGGTAGTGCAAGGAGGATCATAAACATTGGTGGTAAGTGATGGCAGGGGAGGATGAGTAGGAGGATTTTGTGGTTCAGAAGGAGGGGAGAGTTTATTTCCGTCCAAAGGTGGATTTTGTTAATTAGCGATACCAACAACCAGCAAAATAGATTTTTCTAGTCCTTACCGGCGTTATGAAGTGGCTTACATAATAAATACCATTAAGGGTAAAAATATATTGTGTCTTTTATGCATCAGATTAGAGATCTGTTCTATCAAAAATGTAACATGGAAGAAATTATTCTGTTAGTCTAGTAGAAATTGTAGATACGTTAAAATATTTGAGAATTACAGGTATTAAATTATCTTTTAAAAAACGCATATATAACTGAGGATATTGCAAAAAAGTAACACTAATAAAAAAAATTACTCAAATGTCAGCCACGATAATTTAATCAATAATTGCTCCTCGTCTACTATAAAAATAACAATTTCGCTGTCTGTCCGTAACTTGCTAGAATTTGGAATTACAACATTAGATTATTAGAGTCTGACACGACTCAGCGCGCAACACGCCATGGCTCCGGCAACACCAAATTACAGTGATTTTTCACAGCATACGGCTAGTTTTCTTTATTCCTCCACTATTTTCTGCTTTATTTTTACGAAGGAGAAAAGGGTCAGTAATTCAATAAAAGAATTGGTAATTCAATAAATGAAACAAAAAATTAGTAATTCAATATAATTCTACTGCGTGGTCACCTTGTTACAGATTATACTGATACAATTGAACGATTTCGAAACAAATTCCTAAGCGACGTTAATCATAAACATAGTATACTACGAGAGCAATTCAATTACGATTCCCTATTATATTTAATGAAATTATTTAAACCTAGTTAATGGTTAAGAAAATATATGAAGCGAATGTTGAAGGCAACAGGAATAGAGGGCGTCCGCGAAAGACCTGGCACGATCAGGTACTACAAGTATTTGAGGATGGCCCTGTTAAAAGCCGCAACAACCGTAGAACGTGTATGAGAAGATGTATGAATGTGGCCGAAGCAAAAGTGGTGTGCCAGGATAGAAGAGTGTGGCGTTCAATCCTCTCTGCCTACCCCTGCAGGGTAACGGCGTGATGGTTAGTTAGTTTTTTAATTTAAGCCGAGCGAAATATGAGTAATTTTTGATTAAGTCTACATTCTTTAACTTTTTCATACTAAAATTGACAGCCCTTGAACGTTCCATTCAGATATACTAGAATTAAGTTACATTTTTATTGCAGTAATACTGTGATGGTGGCTAATTTTATTCACATTATCCATTAAATCGAAAGCAGGATAAACATGTATTGCGTCTTTCGCCCATCAAATTAGATCTTGGTTTTAAAATAAAAAAAAATGTGTTTACTCTTACATGAGATTATTATGTTAGACTTAAAAAAAAAATCATTCTTGGAAAAAATTTTGAATTTTTTACTCTTATTCTCTCCCTTGCTACTCCTTGAACTCTACACTAACTCCTTGAAAATATTTTTTCGAGAATACACCCGTGAAGCACGCGAGACCGTATCCATCTTGGTATTATATTTAATATGAAGCAGGGTAAAAGCGGGTCTTTTAATCAAGCTAGCGCAACTTTTATAACTTTGCGATACTTGATACGATGGAGAAGACGTCCCACATCTTGTGTGTTTCTTATTACGCAGAGTATAAAATAATACGGGCACGTGTGAAGGTTCTAGGTGCTCAAGATTCTTATTCGAGGAGAACAATACATTACCGTAACCAATTTACTATCACACCGACCTTGTTGGACACTTTTTGTGATGGCAAACTATGGTGTGAATGAATCATTAATTCTCACAAATACACAAAACATATTTCTTTCATGTAGGAAAGTGATTGCGTACACAAGCTTGATATTATGTACCCAGTTACGGGAGATTAAGAACATTCCGTAATATTATTCATTCCGTATTATATACTCGTCATCACTCGCTGAGAGAAGATCTGATCCATGCATTCTCCCCTATTCACGAACGTCTTTTTTCGTCAACGTTCTTATTATTTCCATCAAAATTATTCCATACAGTTTGCTAACCAATCTTAAAACACTAACAGACTTAAAGTTTTCACATTTCATTCTCGAGCCTTTACTTTTGTAGAGAGGCATAATGACAGCCTTCTTCCAATTTAACATATTTTTACATATACATTACAAATTATTTACAATGATAATATTAAAGACAAGTAGTGGGCAATAGCAGAAGTCTTTTTTTCTTTTTCATTTACTTTATTTTCTACACTTTGAGAGCCACGTCTACCTTTTGTTTTATTTCTTTCAGACAACACACAATTGTCATTAAGGTTTAATTACATGAATAGCTGACCTTACCTATGTAAAAAAAACGCCTACGTATGGAAATGAAAGGAAGAGAATAATTAGAAGGCTCATGTAATAGAGCCAGATGCTGATTTTAATGGTCAGTTTAGTTAATAGGTGTATAAAATAGACATTAAAAACGTAATACTGAAAATCGTTTTACAGAGGGTAGCAATGTATTGTGGTGTTTGACCGGGTGATATTGAATTTGGTAATATATTAAATAATGTTTTTTTTTTTTCTATATTTAACTTTAAATGATTTTTTAATTTTTGACATTTTTCATTGACAAGTAAGTTATCAAGCCTTTATTATTTATACAATATAATTTTCTTTTTTAAACTTGTAGCTTGTCTCTATAATATGGTTTGTGAATTCCGAAAAATTCATATATTTAATCAATATGGCTTTTAACGTAATTATATAAAATACTGAATAATACTGCAATTAATGGGAAAACTTTATCTATAGAGAATTTCAATTAATTTATTTAAGGGGTTACACCGCTCTGGGAGCCTGAAATTTAAATAGAAAGTTGGCGATTTTTTTACAAAGAATCTTGATTTTTGTCAGGACTTATTGATGTACGTATCAAATTATTATTTTAAAATATAAAAAAAACAATGGCCGCGTCATGTCCATTCCCGTGGAGCTCCTTCGCCGTGACTGATATGCAACTTTCCCCGGTGCACATTTGCATGATACATAAAAGAAGACCATGTTCTTATTTAAAAAGTAAAATATCTATTATGTAACATATTCGACTTGGAAAAGAACGTTTTTCTGTAAAATTCGGAGGAATTCAAAAAAAATAAGAATCTTTATTTGTTTTAGTAATATTTTTAAACAAATGTCTTATCAAATTAAAAAATCTATATGCTTCATTTTAGATATTTCATTTCTGAATTCATGCATGACCTTCTTTTCTGTCTCGGACAAACGTCCACCGAGGAAAGTTGCACCTTAGTCACGGTGGAGAAGCCACACGGAAATGGATATGACGTGGCCATTTTTTTTTCAAAAATTTTACAATCCAATAATAATTGTAAGTGTAACTAAATAATTGAAAGTTTAAAAAAAAATCTTCCTGCAAAATAATTCTCCAATTTCTATGTATATTTCAAGCTCCCAGGCGAATTTAATTGTTGATTACAGGTAAAATTTTGTTTATATATAACATTCTACGTTGTTCATTTTTATTATCTGTTAATGGTTAATATTTTTTCTATAATATCGAGGACGTCACCTTTATTTATAGCTATCTGTTTTGTTATTTTTAATTCCGGTTGATAATAATTGGTAAAACTATAAAAAAAAATATTTTATGCTCTGTAGAATGCTAATGATTTCACCTAACCGTAGGCTCCGTCCGTTTGTATAGCTGTCATTGGGACATCCTGTGTAAACAAAACTTGTCGCCACCGGGACAATAAAGGCGACACGGGGTCCTGCAGACCTTGACTTGGCCAATACATGGATCAGAAGGTCCATTCATCAATACGAGTCTCCTAATGAGCCATTGTTGTAATAAGTCGAGACATGAATATGTATCGTATCGTATTTTATTGGCATATTGTTATATTCTTTTGGGCAATGAATAAATTCTTTGATTATTGTTCTAGACAACAATTGAATTTATCGTATGCGAATACTGCTCGGAGTTTCGTTGTAATATGGGTAAAGAAGTAAAATATTCGAATTTGTGGGAAATGTCCCACAAATTTCTCCGCTCTCGACAGAGTCGAGTGTATTACTCTCGGCTTGTATGGAGGTTTCTTTCAAGGAGTCTTTTGAATGGCTTCTCCTGTACCAAGCTAATGACGCTCAAATCTTTTGTTAAAAAAAAACGAATTCAAAAATATTTTCAGTTCAAAAACGGGTAGGTATAATGAGCCTACTTTTTCATTCAAATTTTATTCTGTTGATGTGATAAATCGGTATGCAAACAATATTAATTCATCGTTGTACAAGACTTGTTGATTTGTGTTTTTGTCGTTGCTATAGTTTCGAGAAGTGGAGACTTTCTCATCGCTGGGTGATAACTAAGGTAAAATAAGTTCTTTGTTGAACTAATAATAATATCGCCAGTGCCAAAAAAAATAATAACTTATCAGTATTTCTAATCACAAAAATGAAACGAATCACTAAACTTAGTCTAAACTTAAACTTCTCCATTCTGATTTCTCCACTTCTACATCAACTTGTTTTACCACCTAAGATTACAAGTGATCATAATTCTGCGACGCAACATTGAATTAACACTTGATTGATAACTGAATATTGATTCATTACTGCAATGCAAGATATAATTAAAGTTAGGTATTCCTTTATTTTTGTTATTTACTTTATTATTTTCTACTCACTACTGTTATAATTGATGTCTTATATTTTAACATGCTTATATTAGGTCCTTACATATGAAATTGACGTTTAGTATGGGAGGAACATAAAGCCGATTTTTTTTATTATAATATATTTATTTAATCAAAGTATGTACCATTGCTATCTATGCACTTTTGCCATCTCATAGGTAGTTCATCGATCCCTTTACTTAAAAAACCATTCGGACGGGAATCGATAAAATCTTTGAAGGCGGTTTGGACTGCCCCATCGGAGTTGAATTTTTTCCTTTGCAAGAAGTTATCCAAACTTCGAAAAAAATTGTAATCTATTGGGGCAAGGTCCGGAGAGTACGGTGGATGTCTTAGACATTCCAATTGAAGCTCCTCTAATTTGGTAGCCGTCTGTTGTGCAGTGTGTGGTCTAGCGTTATCATGAAGCAGCAGTGGCCTAGAGCGATTACCCAGCCTCGATTGTTTAGCAGCTAGCTTTTCCATCATGGTTTGCAGTTGCTGACAATAGACATCTGCCGTAATCGTCTGGCCAGATTTAAGAAAGCTGTAGTGAACGACACCAGCACTAGTCCACCAAACGCTCACAAGTAACTTTTTTGGAGTCAATTTTCGCTTGGGGCATGGTTTGGCTGGTTCGGCAGGGTTCAGCCATTGCGATGAGCGCTTCCGATTATCGTACAGGATCCACTTTTCATCACAGGTAATGATTCGATTTAAAATCCCTTCATTATTGTGCCGGTTGAGTAATGCAACGCAGCAGTCAACGCGCGTTTGTTGATTTGCTTCACTCAATTCGTGAGGTACCCACCTTTCAAGCTTTTTCACCTTACCAATTTGCTTCAAGTGGATTAAAACAGTTTTATCACTAACACCGCAGCCTGCAGCTAACTCGGATGTGGTTTGCGATGGATCCGCTTCCACAATAGCCTTCAATTCTTCATTATCAACTTTGGTCTCCGGCCGTCCACGGGGCTTGTTCTGCAGGTCGAAATTTCCAGAACGAAAACGTTGGAACCAAAAACGCACTGTGTTTTCTTTTGCGGCACCGTCGCCATACACATCATTAATCCTTCGAGCCGTTTCTGCAGCCTGGTGCTACGGTGGAACTCGTACTCGTAAATAACGCGATATTTCAAGTTTTTCATTTTGTAAACTGAGTGACGCAAAGAAAAAAACAATTGGGGAAAAAACAAATGAATTATTATTTTCAAAACACAAATACATGAGTAAATAGCTGTATAAATTTGGATTTGGAATTCCTAACCAAAGAGAAGATATTTGAGATCAAATTTGCCAGTACGGCAAAACGTGAATTTCATATGTAAGGACCTAATATTATTATTATATACTACTTCAAAATTATTTCTATGTGAGATATGTTAGTATATAAGTTAATATGTTAACTACTAACTATTTACACTCATTTATTTATATATATATCATTTTCTTATATCTGTTAATATTTCCAAATTAACAAATAAATAAATAAGTAAATAATGAATAACCTAGAAACTATCGGAAAATAAAAAAATCTATATAAACACTAGTAAATTAATTACTTCCCCTATTACTTCTCTCCTACTTTTAATATTCCCAATAAACCACTGAAAAGATCCCTTCCATATCTAAATCTTTACTCGAATGATTTAAAACTGAACAATATTTTAGTGAAATTAATCTCAGTTGCAAGGCGATATTTAGCCTAGTTATCATATAAAGATTTCTTTAAATTTTATTTAGTTAATCACAAGTTACCAGACATATTACTATGAGAACAAACTCGTCTTCCTTACTTTTGTAATGAATTTAAACATGTAGCACATTCACTAACTATAAAATAATATTGTGGCAATATTGTTTATATAATTAACAAAACTAATGTATTGAATTATTAACATGTTTCAGGGCGATCTTCAGGATACAATGTATACCTACTGAAAATAAAATTTGAAATATAGATATTAAGAAAATCATATAAAACATATAGGAGATGACTAAATAATGAATAATTAATGTGAAACAAATTTTAAAGGTAACTAACTATTCGAAAAAAGGACCTAGTTATTTACAATATTTAATTTGTAGTCGATAGAATGAAAAAAGGGTGGCTCAGATGGTTTGGGCATGTTGAGCGAATGGACGAGGAAAGAATGGTAAGAAAAATATATGACGCGAGTGTTGACGGCCCAGAAAGAGAGCACGACCGCGGAAGATGTGGCATGACCAGATTAATCAAATACTAGAGGATGGTCCTGTTAGGAGTATCAACAGTCGTAGAGCTCGTATGCGAATATTTATGAATGTGTATGAGGTGAGAGTTGTGTGTCGGAACAGAAGAGTGTGGCGCTCTATCCCCTCTACCTACCCCCACGGGGAACCAGCGTGATGGTAAAATGTATTATTTATTCACTGTACCTGTAATCTGTTTAACTTTAATCCAAACTAATTTTTATGTAAAATTTGATTATTATAAAAAATTGATATCATGAGAATAGTTTATTTCCAAAAAATGATTACAAAATTCAGAATAGTTATTGCTATTTAAACAGCTTACGTGTTGATAATTTAATAAATTATTAGTTTACATTGTTTCTTGTTAATGAAATAAAACCTGTAGAATTGAGGAAATAAGCAACCTTATGAAGTAGTGGTAGAAAAAGAAGACTCTAGATAGATTAGATCCCGTCTCATAGTAGAAAATTTTAAATAATAATTGGTGTGTACGATATTATTCAAATTCTGAATCTCGATATTTAATCAAAATTTAGGTCAACTATCAACAATTCACTGGCTCCTCTATGTATCCAATATCGTTCTACGTAGGCGGTGATATTACAATAGACTAAACATCAATCGCTGTTCGATGTCTATTTATAATCAACATTTGTTTGCAAATATTATTTCTGTGTAAAATTTCTGGGTTATTCCGCCGTACATTTCACAATCTAAAAGCCCGACCCAGATTTACGCTTAGTTCATACTAATATATTTCAAAAAGGTATGCGTTATGTTTGAAGCTGATAGTTAATGCAGGTAAGTATCAGAACAAGAAGAAAAATTTACGCGCTTGTTGGTTCAGTTATTAAGACACTTGCTTAACGATCCAGTGGTTGCGGTTTTGAGCCTCATTTCAGACCAAGCTTATCCTTATACAAGCTTTTCCTATTTTTATATAATATACTACATATTTGAGCTACATATCAGACCAAGCTTATAGTCGTACAAGCTTAACCTATCTTTATATAATATACTACATATTTGAGCTACATATCAGACCAAGCTTATAGTCGTACAAGCTTAACCTATCTTTATATAATATACTACATATTTGAGCTACATATCAGACCAAGCTTATAGTCGTACAAGCTTAACATATCTTTATACAATATGCCACCTATTTGAGCCATATACAGCCCTGTTTTTCAGATTTTGCACAGCTTGAATCAAGCTTTAAGTGATTTTTTCTTGTAATTTTTTTTAAATTTTTACGAACAATAAAACAATTTTTTATGTCCGATGAAATTTTAGCAAGCCTCGCTCAGTTTGTAAAAACTTATAATTAATCCAAAATTTCGAGGCCGCTCTCAACGTAAATTGAAAGCGATATTAACAAAATGAATTCAACCGTTAAATGAAGAGTATCAAGGTAGGAGCATTTTTTGAATATTAATATATTGTTTGGCGGAACTCGCCTTGATGCTTATTAAATAATAAATTTCATTTTAAAATATCTGTTCGTAGAAATTAGGAAGTTGCTAATAGCACTCAATCTTTGTCAAAATTATTTGCAAATTAATTATTTATTAAAATTCACGTAAAAGTATGAAGCTTATCCCAGGAGAGGAGAATATAGAAATTCAATTTTTTAGCATTAATTATTTCTTGAAACCCATTAAATTAATTATTCGTATGCACAGTTCTTAATATTATTTTCAAAATCATCGTCCGCTTTTTAGTTTTTTGTAATTAATTGTACACTAATGAATACCAAATATGCACATAATTCTAGTGTGCGCCAATTTTTTATTGAGTATCAATGTTGAACACTAAAAAATATCACTAATAATTAAATTTTATTCAATAGCACCAAAACTAAAACAGAATATGTGTAATAAAGTACTTTTTAATTTCATAAATTAAAATCAATAGAATTTATCTACATGAAAACCCGTCCTTATCGTGTGACAAAGTTGAATTATATAATACCAGTTGCATGTTTCATAATGTCTATTTTACATATCTCATACGTAACGTGCGGTTCGTTTAATCACGACTAGACGACATTGCTACTCCGTGGCTCGTTAAACACATAGTATTTATATTACAGACTGTAAAAGAATGGCTTAGTTAAGACGTGAACCATAAATTTACGCCTGCCTTGTGGTTTTCACGGATGTACGGCCAGCAATTTATTTTATTAAACATATTAAATTACTTCAATACAATTAATAGAGTATCACAAATCTGAGATAAAATAGTGTAGAAAAAAAATTATATCTATAATTAAAATTATATATATCTTTGTATTAGATGTTGCTTTTATGAGGAACACAAATGTCTTTATTATTTTTTGTTAAGATCAGAAATTTACATTTTTTAAAAAAAGTTTTTTAAATAATTAGAATCAAAATACGTATTCGATAACAGCTATATATTTCTTTTAAATTTAAATTATCAATCTTCATAAATAAAAATATTTATTACGAGCGAAAAACTATTCTTTTGGTGTACACTAATATCTACAAATGTTTTTATTAACAGTTCATTCATCACCATCAATCAGCCTTTATCCCTTCTTGCTGAACCTTTATTCTCCATTCACTTCTATATTACGCTAGCCATCTCCATCGAGCTCAGCTTAAATGGAGCTGGACCCGTCTCGCAACTAGGCAATATGGTAGCAGTTGGACGAAGCGATTATTGGACTATTGGAATGGCGACCAAGAATAGGACACAAATTTTTTCGCTAACAATTCTATTCCATCCATTCCATAAATAATGTCTTCTTTAATACTTAAGATACATAAAGATTTTCTTAATCTACAATGTACTCTCCTTCATTTTTTTCAATAACCTTCCATATATCTGGTAGACTTGCGGGACCCTTCTTCCAAAATTAACTTGTCGTGACGAAAACTGCTCCCCCAGTAGTCTTTTGACCACGTCTACACAATTTATATTCCTTCCATCCAAATGATTTTGAAGACTGCAGAATAAATGATAATTAGAGGCAATGTTCGGCGAATATGGTGGGTAGGGCATCGATTCCCTTTCAAACTGTTTTAGCCTTTGTAGTGTCATCCTCTGTAAGAGGCCGAGCATTATTCCGATGGAAAAACACCTTTCGTATTGAAACCAAAGATGGTTATTTTTTTAGATCTCCTGTGAGTGAACTTTTCGTATCCCGCTAAGCAAATAACAACATCTTAGTTAGGTGAAAATTGTTACTCATTTCCCTACCCACTTTCTTCAGCACCTGACATTTTTATAGAGAAACAATTTTTGTCACAAATCACTAGATGATGAAAAAAGGTTCATTTCATTTCAAGAGCACACATTCACTCTTTGTACACGATTAGACTCGGAAAGTTTGTAAGGAATTCATTGACCCGATTCGCTGACATTTCGATGGCACGCAGGCATCTATAAATGGTTGAATGACCAAATTCAAGCTTTTCTGCTACTTTATCAACAATTATGATGGGATTTTTTTCCACCAGTGTTTGCAGAACTTTTAATTCTTGTCACTGAAAAAATTGCATTATTTATGGGATGACCCAAATGCAATAAGATAATCAAAATTGTATGAAGATATTTAAATCATTAAAATGTACGATATTTTTATTAACTAAAACTGTAGTCTATTCCAAAGTCGACCATCATGTTTAAATATACCGTATTTCTTTAATTTATTCACGAGCCGTCAGATTGCCTGTGAATTACTTGACAATTCAGGCTTAAAGTCACTCTATATGCCGTTCATTCTATCGTATATTATTCAGTAAGCTTGCAGTCTGTTGGAATGAATGATATCTACGAGTATACTCACTGCAATTGGCCTGAATCACTGGCTGGTCTGTGAATTCGCCTGTTGCGCCACTTGTGAATTTTTTGCGTAGTACTGTACTAGGTTCATATTATTTTTCGCTATTATTACTCATAACGCTTGTGATCTAATAATGGCTATTTAAATTGTTCGAAAGTGTATTTTCATAATTATTTTTTGTGGCTAAAATCATGAGATAAGAGAAGGTTACAGAAATAGGAACCTCGGGGTCAGGTCTTAGAATTTCTGAGAAAGGTAAAATCATGAAGATTTTATTGATGAGTCCCGTAACGAGAACAAGACCCTCTTATACAAGTCAAAAGGATCAAAATCGAGAGTAAATATAAATCGTAGACAGATATATAGTGACGAGATAGGCCTAATAAGGGTAAAAGATTTCGCAGTAGACTAGACCGCAACGGCAGTATCAAATGGATCGATTTTGCTCTGATAAGTTTTCTAGTACCGTAAGGCTGTTTAAATTAAATAAATTTAGATATATGTATATATTTATATAAAGAGTGTAACATAGCAAGTCCAAAATATGTAACAGGTAGATTCCTGCTTTAATTATGATATTATGATTGTAAAATGTTTAACCAACCATAATTATGGACGCCACATCAAAGTTCGCACTTTTTCAATATTTTTTACTAACTTTTTGGAAAAAATTGTACTATTATTACAAAATCATTCCCTTTAATACAAGTCAAATAAAATAACAAAAGCCTTCCAATTCCAATTAGAATTTCTGCTTTTAACTTAACTTTTTAATTTAACTTGTATTGAAATGAATGAATTTTTCGTAATAGATATAAATTACTGTAATGATAGTTTAACGTTTTGTACGATATAAGTCAGAAATATTGAAAAAAAATGGAAACTTGGAAATTGCGTAACTCCATAACTATTGATATTTGGTCATGGTTTGTTTGAACATTTTCAACTTATAATTAAGCCAGGAATCTACCTGTAAAGTATTTTGAATTAGCTCAACCCCCTATATAAAAAAACCTTAAAAAAAACACTAATGCAACGTTTAGACAATTCAATGTGGTATATAAATGTATTGAGAATCTAACGGTTGAAGATAAAGAAAAGAAAACTTTTGGGATGGCCGGCTGCATATGGTTATTTTTCTTAATGTTAAATATCATATTTTTCAAGCTTTTACAGTCAAGTATACCCAATATGAAATCAACATGGCAGAGCCAAGGATATCAATATTTATATATATTCCAATATATTCCTTAGAGTTTTATGAGAAAAGTATTTGTGGGATTTTCTCAGATTTAATGTAGGAGATCGCTTTGCGGCTCATGAATCATAGGGTCCAAATATCAAACTTTGAGAAAATGTTGAATAATTGTTCAATTGGGCGATTCTTTAGATGAACGAAGGCTAAACCCAATTTGAACTCACCCAATATGAACCGCCTCTATTGTTAGCTTTGCTGTGTATGCTTATCAAAATAACGTATGTTAAAAGCACGTTTTTGAAAATTATGATATGTTATTATAAAATTAACATTTTTTATAATAAATTACTGACAAAATTAATAAAGATTTGAGGGAATTGTAAATTTGTGGATCAAAAAACTTAAAAATTTATATTATTATTATCTAAATTTGGAAGTCACATGGGCAGCACAATGACATGCGGAATAAATATCCGCCATGATAAATACATAAATACTGAACTTCATGTTCATATTTATAAATTATATGAGTATGAACTGTTCATATTAAGAAATTTTTTGAGTAGGTTTGTTCATATACCTACTTTATCTTCTTATAGTGCCATCTCCTATCGGAAGACGGCGATCATTCTGGCGATTACGACTTTATTTACTTTTTATTTAGACATTTATAAACTCCAATCCAATCCTCGTATAGCCAGAATGGCTTGTTTCGAGATTTGTTGAAATGATAAACAATAAAATTCTGTAACAAAGAAATATTAGAGAAAAAATATCATTAATGGTTTTACAGATTCTTAAAAATTAATACTTTAAAATATTTTTTTTTAAATGCAAAATCCTTTAAAAAAAATTCACCCGGAACGCGCGTAGTCGGCCCACATTCTGTTTTTTTAGTCTAATGGATAGTCCATTGAACACCGGCGGATATTTATTTCTCGGCTGGAACAAACACAAAAAAAATCTTTTCCATTCACGAACGCGCGAGCTAAAAATACATGTATAATAAATATATTCTTTCCAAACATGTAGCATGTGTTTTGTTTGAAAATACTCCTTACGTAAATCGACGCTGATATTGCTCGGCATCATGTCAAACTAAGAGTGTCATTTTCAGGCGTGCATTTGTGGACGAGCTTGTCAGACAAGTCAACAGATGTTAGCTTGTGCAAATAATTTTACTGTTGGTATAATATAATATATCTATCATATATATATCATATATATATATCTATATATAATATATATATATATATATATATATATATATATATATATACTCATATTATGCTCATATATACCAACGATATATGCATATTAGGCGCGCAAGTTACTGTACAACGTATCGTTACATATTAATCAGTGACGTCCTTAGAAGAAAAGAAGCCAGCGACCGCCATGTTATATATATTATGTTATATAAGTATCAAACCTGAAATATTTTTTGTAGATGTACACTTTACCTACTAGGTAAGAAGGTTTGGATATTATGCCATTTGATTTCGGGGGACTTCGACAGATAACAGGTAATACAGGTACGAAAAAATGTGTAAGTAAAACTTTTAAATATAAGGTAACGGATAATATCGTTAAATAGTGACCTGAATAAAATATATAAAATTCAGATTCGTTACTGTAACGTAAATGACATAATTATTTATAGAGTTGCAGAGCATTTGACGGAAGAAATTATCCTCGAAAAGCGTCTGGCAATGATTAATATGAGTACTACGTCCCGTTGAAAATATTAAAAATTTTCCATACCTACTCATTTTTTTTTATATTACCTAAAATCTCCCGAACTCAAATGTCATAATATCCAAACCTTCTTACCTACTATAGCGTACATCTAAAGAAAATATATTTCACGTTTGATACTACAACGTAAGTCCTGTGACCGCTGGCACTTAGTCAATAGGTAAAGTGCGCCGTAAGCAAATTTTCGAATGATGAGAAAAATTAAAAATATTTGTTTTTTCAACAGTCGCCTCAATTTTCCCACTATTTTCAAACTAAGCCAAACACTTGTGCTATGAAAACAGCACTAACTTGCTAGTGTCCTGGAATGGGACTCGAACCACCGATCACCGGATCATTAGGCGAGCGTCAGACCTACAAAGCTAATAAGCTAAACCAATGCAACATAATTGTATGCTTTACCATTGTTATTTTCCCCATTTTTTTTATCCGATTATTCAGGCACAACTTATGACCCCTTAAAGTATTTAAAGATTCGTTTCCTTTTTTTTTATCTTCTCCTTATTGTGCGATATCTTATCGATCATTCTGGCTATTACGACTTTATTTACCGCCGCACGGAATAACTCAGTCAAGTTACACTTATACCAGTCCCTCAAGTTACGCAGCCATGAGGTACAGCGTCTTCCTACGCTTCTTACTCCCTTTATATTAACTCGTGGCGTATGCTTGCTTGCTTGCCGGCTTGCCGTCGAAAAAAAAATTTGGATCAATTTTTGATCCTTTTCCCGTGATCCAATCGAGCTGAAATTTTGCAAGCAGACTCGTGGCGACGATCTAGAAGATCTATCAAATTTTCGTTAAAAAACAATATTAATTATAGTATGATTTCGGATTTTTCAAATTTTTAATAATTTTTTCAAATTGCAATCATTACAAAAGTTCGATTACTAGCAACGGCGGCCCGATAACGTCGCGGAATATTTTCTAAATTTGAATTACTCCGTCAGTATACATAATAGGTACTTCACTACGAATTTCGAAAATCTAAATTGACTGACAAATGTTTTTAGAATTTAATCTTCAAAACATGAAGTGTCTTATCAAAGCTCAAAACATCTGGCATTTTAGAAATATATTAAATTACTGTAAGTTGAGTGTTATGTTATATGTTTTAATTCGTCTTTAATTGTTGTTATATTTTACAAAGAACGGGAGTATAATAAAAACTTGGTTTTTATGGGTTAGTTTTTTTTACCACTTATATTTCCCTGGATGATGAGTTGATTTAGATCATATTTTAATCATCTCAAAATATGTTCGAGATACTCCAGCTTTATTATCTTGATAGTCCGCAGCACTTCTCGACTTTTTCCATTCACACAATGACTTCAACATTCGTTTCAACACAACAACAACAACTCTATCTACTCAAGTTTAATACGCGTCTATAGAGCCACATCTCAAAAGCCTCGACTTTGCGGATCAATTCTTTATCTAGCGTTCATGCCTCCACCCTATATAAAATAATGGCAAAATTATAACATCGAACCATACGCATTCTAAGTTACAGGCGTAAATATTTTAGGCATAGGCCAACGCCACACTGCGCGTATCTTCCACCGTGTCTTTTCCCTCGCCTAAAATCTACAAAAGCAAATGGGTCGACCGATCATCCACGCAGTGTGTTTGATAAGCGCATATTGTATGAAAAGAAATGTAGCGGCGTTCCGCGACCGAAGATACGCCGCGGAGGATTCGTGTAGTGTGGCGTGTGTTTTATAGGAAACGGTATTTTTTTAAATATTTCCATTAATATAATTTTTATATTTCATTATTTTACCAATTTGCCACCCTCTGTAATTATCTAGCGTAAAACAAAGCCCACGGAACGTCCCTGAACATAACTGCAGCCTACTGGTTTTATCGTATGTGTTAACTAGTGGACCCCTAGAACGAGATAGGAACTGTTGGAACCACTTAACAGGATTGCGTAATAAAGTTCATTGCCTATAGCACGACCCACTTGCCACTGTTATTGAAGTTATGTTATGAAATGTGTTTGCAGAATTTATATTCACCGATTTTTATGCTGGTGCCCGTTTAATGGTATTTATATTCAAACAGATGTAGAGACTTCAATAACGAATCCGAACGGCAGGTGGCCTTAGATAAAGAAAAAACAGCTTAAGTTTATATTCAACGAAATTAAAAATATTTAATTAAGATGAATTATAGAAGTCTCACAGAGACGAAGATATTTATATGAAAAACGTATCTGAGCTGATTTAAGTAATGTCTACACAATGCAATTCCATCGTAAGAACATTCACACATTATTTTTCAACTCATTTTAACAGTTGAAGTCTTTCCATTTAAGAAAGACAATTGAATTAGTATGTGTAAGCCGAGCATACGACGCACATTGTTTTGTTGTGTAAGTATTTATACCCGTTAGCACCAACACAACGAAACAACGTGCGTCTTACGCACAGCTTACACATACTTTATTATGTAAATAAAAAAATAAAAATTATTTTTTTTAACAATATTTTTATATTTGTATTCTGAGTATTCTCAGAACATATGTCCATGTGAATATTATTAAATATTTATTTTACAGAGCGATAAAATTTATTTATTGTATCTATATCTAGTTTGATGTGGTGAACTCTTTTATTATAAATACAGTAATTCCACATATCTTGCCTACAGCCGTGGCACAGTAGTTAAAACGTCTGGCTTTCTCTTTCTTTCTCAAATCAATGTTCGAAAGTAATAATTTCCTTTATCATTTTTTGCCTTGTCATAATTTAAACATTTTAATTTAAATACATAATTGAATATGGAAGAGTTAACTTTGTGGAAATACATTCTAAATAATCATGAATGAAAAATAATAATTTGTTTTTTTCACAACTTCTATTTGATACGAAAATACAGCAACATGTTTCGGAAGACGTCAATTTCCGTTTTAAGGTGAGCGTAGACTGAAGTGTGTGGGAGTGTGCGTCTGATGTATGGGTTGCGGGTCGAGTATGGTGAGTATGGAGTATGGACATGTTCTGGCGAGTATGGTGGGTATGGACATGTACTGGCGAGATGTGGTGTTACAGACGCATGGCGAGGATCTATTGGTCAGAGCATATCCGAAACGACGAGGTATTGAGCAGAGTGGGGGAAAAGAGGCAGCTCCTGAACAGAATCGCCCAACAACGAGCGAATTGGACAGGCCATAACATTAGGCACACAGAACTGCTTTTTACCATCGTCGAGGGAAATATTAAAGGCAATAATCGTAGAGGACCAGGTTGTCGGAAATGTGCACTGTAGCACATTCCAAAAAATCAAAAGGCTGGCAGGTGACAGAGAGGAATGGAGAGATTGGGTGCTTGATGCAGATCAATCCTAGGATTGAGAGCCAAAAAAAAAACAAAAAGAAATACCAGCTTTCTTCCTTTAGTCTGTAGACGTCGACTTCGTGTGAATTAATAATAAATACCATAAACAAATACACTCAGGTTTTGCTTTAACAAAGGTAGTTTTTCAAATAGTTTTTGAAATTATATACTGTTTGGTCCGTTCTCCGTAAGAACTATTTGTCGAAGAACTTCTAACGTGCGTACCATTTTTTTTGGTTAATATATTTAAAAATATATATAATTCCCCTACGCATACTATCGAATCTGCAAAAATTCGATTTTCGTTTTACTATATTAAACCATGCAATTTACTTTATATTTTCGGATAATGAAAAAAAAATTTCCTTTAATTTAATTTTTTACCAGATTACAATATTGGAATTACATATTTAACTTAATTCCTTAAGTACTCATTTAATGTTCGTTAGGAATAATTTATAATTTTAATGTTTGTATTCAGGTGGGAATTTATTTAAATTTTTGTTTGATAATAAATAATGGTTCTAACCAAAACAAATGGATTACAGTTTTTGTTTGAAAACTATCTCCATACGACCTCTAAAGGGATTTAAGTTGGGATTAATTAATTCTTGATTTACCCATTTGTTTTGTGCAAACAGCGAGTAAAGAGCTTAAAGGAAGCCCACCGCATCGCGCCACCCTCAGTTTAACGCAGTGGTTCATTTTCAATTAAGCTTATTTGAAATATTATGTAAGTAATTATCATACGTTATTAATCAAACGAATGAATTGTGAAAAATAATATCGAAGAAGAAAAAAAGTAGTATAAAATATGAAATAATTTTTTTTAAAACTTGGCACGCAGAGAATATTGCTAAGCTAACATATTGTCACGAGACGTGGCCTTTGGGACACAAATAAAAATAATGTAGATTTAGTGACGATTTATTAACCAATAATTAATTATTTTATTAAATTGACAAAGTCACTTAACACGAATTAAATTAACAACTCGTCTCAGATTCACACTAATTTGCAATTTATCAATCATCTATAAACACTTTATTATCGCCGAGTATCACTTTATTCATCACTTGCTAGAACATTCCATTTGAATATCGCACGTAAGTAGTCGCACTTGTTTAAATCGCCAGTTAGCTACTTCGCTCGATTATTTTGCTTAATCTCTCCGCTACCGCTCCGAATTCCATGATTGGTCACACCGGCCGTCGTTTCGCGGCTGATAGAAATGTCAAAACGTCGATAAAAATTTCAAAACAAATACTCACTACGCAGATGTCAAAATATATTCAGTTCCACTTTATATACGCAACACGCTGATTTTTCGAAACTTCTAGATTCTTCTAGTGATTACGTCATTTTTAGAGGTTTATAGACGTTTCCTGAATGATGTAGATAATTCCAGAGTATAGCAGTGTGTCCTAGAAAGTGCTATAGAATTCGATCTTATTGTTGTCATCGATATACTCGTTACAATATCATTATGGTGAAACTTTAAGGAGTGGTGATCATTGAAGGAAAAAAATATTATCTCTACTTGAATTTTATTACAATTTAATATTTTGGTTCTTTAGTTTACGAGAGTATCAGAATCTTTCGTCGACTCTAGTAAAATATAAAATTATAATAAAACTCAAGTAGGGACAAAATAGTGAATTTTTTTCATCCAATTTGATGATCATTTAATAATCAATTTAATAATCTCTACAATTTTAACGCCAAATCCATCAATAATATCAAAGTTTGTCTTTATGATTTGGTAACCCCCCAATCAACAGGTGAATAAGTGTCTTAACCATTAAACTAACAAGCACGTAATGAAATCAATGAATAAATTCAAATATAGATGTAATAAAATGTTTAAACTTTTGACTTTTTTCACATTTCAATCTTCTTACGTAAACTAAATCACCTACAAAAAAAATTTCAGATACAGCGAAGCTGTTTGATCGTGAGCGTTTTTATTTATTTTACTTAAGTTTATTTCTCTGAAAAAAAGAGAAGCAATTTTTAATTTTTGCGGAGAAAGATTATTTTATATGTACTGTTTTGTTAAAGTCAAAAATTCAATTTTGATAGCCGTCCGAATTTACGCAGGGACCAGTTTATCAGAGGATAAAATTGATGAGTTTAATGAGTATCATTAATGAGAGAATAAATCTTCAGGTTTAAAATTACGATGAGACTTGGTTCACTCTACTACACAACCATTGAATGAACAATAAACAAATTTTCACATGAAATATTTATTTATCGCTCTAATTTTTTATCACCACACATTTGAACAAATCGATGAATAAACATGTATTTATGTATCAACCCACATTTGAACGTACAAATATATTCCGTTAGGTGATGGTAATACGGAAACTAACATAATAGAAACATTAACGAAGCAAATATTATTACAACGATCAGTTTATTTATACTACTCAGATGTATACACAATTAATATTACGAAATTCTTTAGCAAATACACTCCGTTTGTCGGCATTTTAATTGCCAAAGTCGAGTTAATTTTTCAAGATTTTCAGTATTTTTATTTTTTGCGTATATTATATTTATATTTATGTGAATTTTAAAAAGCATTTGTATTTTTAAAAATATTATTGATTTATTTTGTAATTTATTTGTTTCACACCTCCATTTATTAGTATAAGCTTTATCCCAGCAAGTTAATGCCCGGTAAGGTCAAAATAAAAGTATGCTCATGAGGAGCACTGAAATAAAAAAAATAGCCCCCGATCATGGGTTCACTCAAGGGAAGGTCATTCACACAGGGAGCGTAAATAGCAGAAGAAGAAAATTAATAAATAAAAAAGTTTTAAATTAAAAGTAAACCAAAGTGTTAGTTAAATTAGTATAAACCACTATCAGATTTTAGGTCTACCGGTTTTGAGACGTACTCGTTTCTTCGTCAGGACCAACACTATATTACTATGTTCATCATTATCAAATTGTTGTTTACGAATTTTTGTGAATTTTCAAACTACCTCATAGAAAATTATCATAAATTTGACACAAAAACAGAGGTGAACATATTAAATACAAATAATAAAGATTTAGACCCCGCCCCCTCTCACTCTCTCCCCTTCATAGATTCCGGATGGTTCTGTAGGCATGTTAGTGCATGCTTGTCTTCGACAAGATTAACATGCATGTGGTAAATATTGTTGATTGGTTGAGAACATAGTAGTGTAGTGTTGGTCCTGATGAAGAGAGACCTGTACATCTCGAAACCGGTAGACCTAAAATCTGGTAGTGATTTATACTAATTTAACTGACACTCTGTTATAATAATGTCCTTAGGTTTTCACGGCCGTTCAGATTCTTCTGTGTATAGTTTTCTGGGATATTCTGCCTTGTATATGTGACCTCTCTGGCCAACGTTTCGGATCCCATTGCAGGGTCCATCATCAGGGCCGATGTCAGCCATCGGGGCTGATGACCCTGCAATGGGATCCGAAACGTTGGCCAGAGAGGTCACATATACACGGCGGAATATCCCAGAAAACTATCCACAGAAGACTCTGTTATAATGTCTAACCACAAAGTTGATGATTGAAGTATTTATAATATTAATAATAAAACTTAACCATTCCAATTTTTTAAACTAACCTTAACGTATTACATCAAAAGTGCTACGTGCATATATAATGCTATAAATTAAATACATGCTGTTAAATATATTTATACCTTTATTGATAAAGCAAGATCAAATTCTCGTCTTGACCTTCAACCAACCATGCCAACAAGCAATTTAATTTAATTACCAACTTATACTTCATTCTTATTTCATGATGCCAGCTTTTCTGGAGACGATTCACTTGATTCGATCGCACACTCGCTTCGTAGGACAGGTGGACACGGAAAAAGCAGGATGCCAACGATAAAAATAAATAACTCGTGGTAGATATGGCTGTTTGTTTGTTGAAGTTTGAAAATAGTAAGAATATTGATGTGACACGTATTCCGTGTTCACATCTCTATTTTAAAAAAAAAAAAAAAAAAAAATTTACCTTCCCAGGATATAAATCGCATATGCATAATTGATGCACAAACGAAGCAGATTTTAATATTAGGTCCTTACATATGAAATTGGCGTTTTGCCGTACTGGCGAATTTGATCTCAAATATCTTCTCTTTGGTTAGGAATTCTAAATCCAAATTTATACAGCTATTTACTCATGTATTTGTGTTTTGAAAATTATAAATCATTTGTTTTTTCCTCAATTGTTTTTTTCTTTGCGTCACTCAGTTTACAAAATGAAAAACTTGAAATATCGCGTTATTTACGAGTACGAGTTCCACCGTGGCACCAGTGCTGCAGAAACGGCTCGAAGGATTAATGATGTGTATGGCGACGGTACCGCAAAAGAAAACACAGTGCGTTTTTGGTTCCAACGTTTTCGTTTTGGTAATTTCGAACTGCAGAACAAGCCCCGTGGACGGCCGGAGACCAAAGTCGATAATGAAGAATCGAAGGCTATTGTGGAAGCGGATCCATCGCAAACCACATCCGAGTTAGCTGCATGCTGCGGTGTTAGTGATAAAACTGTTTTAATCCACTTGAAGCAAATTGGTAAGGTGAAAAAGCTTGAAAGGTGGGTACCTCACGAATTGAGTGAAGCAAATCAACAAACGCGCGTTGACTGCTGCGTTGCATTACTCAACCGGCACAATAATGGAGGGATTTTAAATCGAATCATTACCTGCGATGAAAAGTGGATCCTGTACGATAATCGGAAGCGCTCATCGCAATGGCTGAACCCTGCCGAACCAGCCAAACCATGCCCCAAGCGAAAATTGACTCCAAAAAAGTTACTTGTGAGCGTTTGGTGGACTAGTGCTGGTGTCGTTTACTACAGCTTTCTTAAATCTGGCCAGACGATTACGGCAGATGTCTATTGTCAGCAACTGCAAACCATGATGGAAAAGCTAGCTGCTAAACAACCGAGGCTGGTTAATCGCTCTAGGCCACTGCTGCTTCATGATAACGCTAGACCACACACTGCACAACAGACGGCTACCAAATTAGAGGAGCTTCAATTGGAATGTCTAAGACATTCACCGTACTCTCCGGACCTTGCCCCAACAGATTACCATTTTTTTAGAAATTTGGATAACTTCTTGCAAAGGAAAAAATTCAACTCCGATGGGGCAGTCCAAACCGCCTTCAAAGATTTTATTGATTCCCGTCCGAATGGTTTTTTTAGTAAAGGGATCGACGAACTACCTATGAGATGGCAAAAGTGCATAGATAGCAATGGTACATACTTTGATTAATTAAATATATTATAATAAAAAAAAATCGGCTTTATGTTCCTCCCATACTAAACGCCAATTTCATATGTAAGGACCTAATATTTAATGCAAAGTAAATAATGAAAGACATTATTCAATCAGAACTTTCATCAAATATATTTGTCTGATGATTAAAGTTTGTTAACAAATTATACCTTTAAAATATCCTTTTAGCTTCTCAATACTAAATTTTTAAAAATCCTCACCAAACTATCTTAAAATAATCACATTAAAGAAGCGAGAATTACAAAATGCCATTTATTTTCATTTTCGTAACGCAATTGCTCAAAATAGATGGTGTTTTTGAACAAAACTTTACGACGTTGTATCATTTATACCTACGATAACTTTCCGCCGTATTTATTCAGCCATCATCATATCTAATAGTCATCATATGTTCCAATAAATTTCAACTTTGACTTTTATTTGAAATTAAGTTTTCCATGTCGACATTAAATTACTGATAATGGAGTAAAATAGACATATTTTAGTATACGGTAGCGCTGGTGAACTAGATTCCAAGTTATTTTAATGATCTCAAATTATCATAACATACGACTGCAAAACTGCACTAATACAAAAACGATGAACTGTAGGTTTTTTCGGTGAATATGTACACCTACTAGTCAAAGTGTTAAACTATACCTTTACTAAAGATCAGGGGATCTCCTGACTCAGTTCTGTAAGCTAAAATCAAATACTCAAGTAATAAAAAGAAAAGGTAAGTAAAATGCTAATAATTACAAATTAAAAATAGAAAAACAAAGATTCAAAGTAAAATAGAGCATTTTTTACATACCTAATATTTATGACGAATTCAGAATGCACTGCAATAAACTGACTTCTATTACAGGTCCTCACAGTTTTTTGATAAACTCCCGGTAGCTTTTCATATTTTCATCGATTCGATAGCCTTACTATATTCTGCTTGGCATGTTATTAAGGATTTCTTTTTGGGTGTAAAAATATTCTTGATAAAAAAATGTATTTTGATTTTGGATATTTGTCTTAGATTCACGTAAGATTCACATTTCGGCTTAGATTCACGTTTTATGTATTCAAATCCAAATTCTTACTATGTTATAAAACAAAGTGTATTGAGTTTGACATTTCAAACAAAACGATTTTTACTTTATACACGACAGAAGTACAATATAAAAAAGGCTTTTATATTCGAAGTATTCTCTAAATTTTAAAATGTGATGTACTCGATTTTTAGGGTCACGAAGCTCGCAACACGGTCGTGATATTGGAAGCTCAATTCTCGTCCCGGTAGACAGTAGGATTCGAATATAGAATATCGACGTTATATGTTTGAAAATATAACAGTTTCAAATAATAGAATAAAATAAAATCCCAAAATGTAATACAAAAAAATGTCAACAAAATTTCATATACTCAGGCATAAAAATTTTTAACAATCTTCCAACTGAAATAAAAAATGCACAAAATACAAAACAATTGAAAAACAAATTAAGAGAACATTTCAATAAACACACCATTACTTTCAAAAACAAAAACATTTCACTCCACTACTTCATCCCATATGTTTATATAATGTAAAATAATTATATGTAACAATGCAAAGTACCTCGTCCGAGCACAAGAGAAATACTTTTAAATGGAGAGGTACTTTGTATAACACAATTATATAAGTTATGTATTTTATTGTTTTAATAGACTAGAAAAAAAATTGTAATGAACTGTAAACTGTAATAATAAACTCGATTTATTTAATCCCTCTTCGAGAACAGCTGTGCAAACGAGGGAAAGTACTCTCGCCAAGCACAAGAAGCGTGACAGACAAATATATACATCATAATCAACATAAAACTAAATTATCGTAATCAGGAAGAAACAAAAATTTCCCGGAGAATTCTCACAACTAATTTAATATAACTCTAATCACATTAATATACTATATTTTATCGAAACCCAAATTATATATCATTGAACGATACAGTACTGCCAAAAACATTTTAAAAATTGCACGGTAAATTATCGGCTCGAAATACTCTACAAATACTAAAATATTTTTCATCTCATTCGGTCAAATTTAGAAAATACGAAAGTGAAACCAACGTACTTTTGTTGATTTTTTCAATAATCCATTACATAAAGAATAAGTGGATAACACAATTTCTTGTCAAATTTAGAGACTGGCTACACATTCAAAGAAGAAAATGCTATTGAAATTATGCTTGAATAATTTAAAATTCCCTCAACACCAAATATAATTTAATTAATAATCAATATGTTTATATTAAATATTTTACATTATTACATTACTTTCATATTATATATTTTTATATTAATATATATATCTTCATATTAAATATACAAGCAACTCTCAAAAATTTGATAATGTGCGGATGTTCATACGATGGCATTGGTGAACGTTGCATTGTGTAGAGTGCTCGTACTGATCGTAAGCTCTGAACCATCCTTTAACGTACAGATACACATGCTTATTTAGTGGCATGCGAACGAGCATGCCACTAATAAGCATGCCATTACAACTGTACACACTTTCTCATTATTAGCATGCTTATTAGTGGCTTGCTCATAAATAAGCATGCTCAAAGCTAACAATCAAACACACATGCTTATTAGTTGCATGCTCTTGTCATAGAATAAAGACGCTCTTGTTCAAAATGTAAACTTTGCAAACTGAAATAGAAAATTCAAGTGAACCAATAAATCAAAACAGTTCCCGAGTTTCCATCCGCACATTTTTGATTTTAGTTTTTATAATTTTTATTGTAAGATTTGAATCATTCATACCTTTTAATAAAGTTTCATAAACATTATTTCCCGCTATATCATTTTTACACAACGGTGACCGAGTATTCCACAGACATTCGTGATTCCTATAATAAATCACGAAAAGTAATATTTTATCAACTCCCCAACGCGCCATATTTGTTTCATCTTTCGCGGACTGAGAAGATCGCATTGATAATACTAGCCACGAAGCCCGCGAATGACATAAGCATGCTCATAACAAGCAAACCTGTTCACACATGCTCCAAAGATACCCCTTCTCATGGTGAATGACAGTGGCATGCTTATAAATCAACCGGCGGTAGAAAGGCTCATTACTAGCAATGTGCATACACACATGCCACTAATAAGCAAGGCCTAAAGAAGGTGGATACCGCGCATGCTCACGTGCCACTAATAAGCATGTGTGTAGCAGTAGCTTTAAAAAGACATCCATCCATGTTTATCATATAAATAGCTTCGTATTTGTGATATTTCTATGATTATTTCAAATTAATAATTAATAATCGAGTGAGTTTAACGAACATCCATTATTTAAGATATTACCCATTTCAATGTCAGCCGGTCGAAATCAACTCACTACCCACACCTCAAATGATGCCTCCACCCGTCATTTGGATTATTTATACTTCATTTATGAATCATTTATCGTGCAATCATCCTGGCAAAGATACAGTGGTGTCGAAACCGGTTGACCTTAAATACAATCAATGCGGTTTATACAAAGTTCGTTACTTAATTGAAAATAATAATGTCCAAACACAAAGTTAACCATAATTCAGATAAATTATATAAGTCTCACAGAGACCAAGCTATTTATACGATAAACATATGTTATGAAACATAGTGTATGGAAGTCTTTTTATAGGATACCCCAGGGTAGGACCTGTGTGAGATGGCTTATGTAATTACTCTACATAATGTTACGTTCATAAATTCCATCGTAAGAATATTACGCACATTATCAAATTTTTCAAAGTTGTATATATGTTCCAAATCTGAAAACCATTCATATATTTGAAGGAACTATGCTAGAGACATGTGTAGTCCTTTTCATGAAATAGTATATATGTATATATACTATTTCGAATAGTATATTAGATATATATATAGATATATATAGATATATAGATATATAGATATATATATAATGTATATATATATATATATATATATATATTATTCGCTGCTGGTAATGATATCTCCATATTTTAATAAGCATTATTCTTTTTAATGTGTATCTTATATTCTTCCAAATTATTTAACATATTTTTAATTTCTAACTCTTAATTAATTAACATATATTTTTTAATAATATTTTTTAAATACACAATGAACGTTACATCGCATAGAGTGATTACTTAAGCCATTTTATACAGGTCGTATGCCCTGGGCCATGCTATAAAAATACTTCCATACGCGTTTCTTATACATAGATTAGTCTTGTGAAACTTCTATAATTTATATAATTAGTAAAATAAATTTAGTTTTCACCACTTTTTTATATTGAAAATATCAACATGTTTCAAGGCCTGTGGCCTCTTTGTCAGGATACAATTGAATACGAAGGGGCCATAGGCCTTGAAACATGTTGATATTTTCAATATAAAAAAGTGGCGAAAACTAAGTTTGTTTTATTTATTATATTAATAATGTCATCACAAAATTATTTTGCTATTTTTGAAGAAGCATTTCTATAATTTATCCTTATAAATAATTTATCCATATTATTGTGTTAAATACAGTAATTGTGTTCAGAACCATAAAATACATATAAAAAGATACTGTTGCAAAGTTAACTCTTTAAACATTACATATATAAAAGTGAAGACTCATATCATAAATATATATCAAATCAGCAGAGCTTGAATTTTGGGATAAAATTTAATAATATTTACTACTTTCCCCAGAAATTGTTTGCCCGCCAGCTAACTGTGCAATATAAAAGCAATCTTAGAAGCCAGCCACGTCCCTACGACACTCAGGTAGGTACCCACTCGAGCTCCTGGTACATCTTTGAAGAATAGCCAGTTTCATTACGGAAACTCATCATATAAATCAGTTTCCTGCCAAGAGAAACTGATGGTTGTCGAGTGAACTTTCTCACAGAAAACTTTAAGGTGGTTTAGTTCAAACTCTCCGTCCAATTTATTTGTTCAAGAGGTCGACTAACTCAATTACAATTAATTGGGAAGAATCTAACACATTTCGTACATTATTTATTTCATTTTGAATAGCATTTATTTTCCGAGCGCCATTAAAAATTTGAAATATTATACTTATGAGATTTCGTTAAAGAAAATAAATACAAGATTTTGGCTTAAATCATACATTTTGACGTTTGCTTTTTGGGTGATTTCCAAGAATGTTTTAAGAGAATTTAACTGAACGTTATGACATAAGAAATAAACTATGACATGTATACAAAACGTTTCTCCATACCGTCAAGCAAACTTAGCTCATCTATGCATACTAGAGTGTTCTATATTCACGAAAAGAAGAAAATAATTATTTTTCGAATATAAATAAAATAACGAATTATTCAGGCGTTCTTTTTCTTAATATATGGAGTAGGTATATAAAAGCAAAGGCAACAATATACAAAAAAATTGAAAAATATTTTGAATGCAGTCACCGAAGATTACTAATATAAAATGTACAGATATATATATTATATATATATATATATATATATATCCTATATATCTATCCCTTCCAAAATCATTTTTCCTCTAAATTTATAGACTATGTTTCCTATAAAATCTAAAATTCAGTACATTATAAATCATTAGTAATCCTCGATAACTGCATTTCATTTTTTTTAGATATTGATACCACATATGATAATTTTCTCTCAGTTTGTGCATAGTCATAATTTACTGCTATCTTGCATATTATAACGAGACGCTTAAAAGAATTTACGCACAAAATAAATGATTAAATGCATTGTTTTATTTATAATAATTGTGATAAATTAAGATACTTAATTTACCACAATATAGATATAAACGTTGAATAGCTATGTCATAGAGACTAAAATATATTTTTAAATGCAAGTGGAGGTATAGAAGTCTATATTTTGAAGGTTTATAGGGCCAACAACCTATCGTACGGCTGACTTAAGTGCTCATTTTATACAATGTAATGTTCACTAATTGCACCCATGATAGACTACGAGATCTATCAAATTTTTTAATTTGTATATCGTCGCTATATATATAATTAAGCCTATGTGCCGTTTTAGTACATTCTGAGATAAACGAATGAAACTGTTTTAAAAAATAATTGCACAGACAAGATTTATAAAAAATATTTTAGAATTATCTAATTATCTAACTCTGCCTAGTAATTATACTAGGCAGAGTTTTCAGATGAAGCGCAATGTTTTTTTTAGTATATCTCCATTATTTATATGAAAATTGACAAATTGATTCTTTCATCTCAGAATGAACTAAACGGCACATTGGCTTTATTATATATACAGCGACGATATGTGTTAACTCTGCACACCTTGTTCCATATGTGAGTTGTATTTTTAAAACTGCCCTCTATGGTTTTAAATTCGAACATACTCAAAATATTCTGATTAAGAATTTTTGGATCGAACAGAATTTTTTTTATTATTAATCTAAGTAACCCAACCCAACCTAACATAAATGTGATGTTATATTAATCCTAATCGTTATTAATAAATTTGGAACTTAAATATTTGCATTATTATTGTTTGTTTATTCAAATAATCAATTTTCTATTTAAAAAATGTATTTAACTTCGTTGGTGAAGAGCCGTTCTCCGCCGTCCCTACGGCGAAACGGCGCAGGTGAAAGGGCTTCGGCGAAACGGCGTCCCAACCCCACCCTAAAAGGACTACGTATACAAACATTTGGATCTTTATCATATTCCCTTCGAGATTCCGGCTTCGTCGCCAGTGACGTGCGCGCTACCTCACATTGAAATAACTTAATACAGGAAGTTGTCTTATAACTTGATTGAATAAATTTAGTTCACATCCAAAGGTTACTCACTTTCTAGCTTTACCTGTGTTCCTTTCTTGCAATCCCTTTACATAATATTCATTTACAAACACAATATGCGACATAAATTCAAACATCGAACACCGAAGAGAGCCCGTATAATAGAGGCGGGACCCTTTCGCACTTCATATCAACCCTCTTTATAGAAAATCTTCAGTACATTAAATTCTCTGTAATCGGTGAATACGACGTGATTCAACTTAACTTAACTTGAATCAATAAAATAAATTATAACTAGAAAAAAATATATTGTAACGGGGCTGAAAGGAGTCGCGCACTCATGTCAAGTGACAGTTGTTTGAAATGTTCACAATACTACCGAAGATTCCAGAACAACCTAGTGTAATCTACAGCTTTCGAGAGGCTTCTCCAAAGTTCCAGGGACATCTGGAAATTACTAGAACTTGCGAGAAAACACTGTAAAAGTCTCTAAAGTTCGAAAAATTCCACGTTTCGCGTATAAATAAACGGATCCAGGCCGTGAAGGGCCATTGTTATTTTGACGTTTCCGATGACGCGGCCCTAGCGGCGAATCACGAAGAGAAAACAGTGATACCATCAGGCGTGTGATCTAAGCTACTTAACCGTGTGCGATATTTGAGCCAATATTCTATAAAAAGTTCTTACACAGTGAAATGAACCAGAGCGAATAGTAATACGTGCTGAAATTGGACGGATTGTTCTAGTGATTAGTGAATAAAGTGTTAAAACGATTATAAAGTGTCTATTTACGAGTGACAAATTTGCTAAACAGTTTAATTTAAATAATAGCGTTAAGTTAAATAGCGTTAAGAAACTTTGTACATTTGTTTAATAAATTAATCATATACATGTGTTTAATTAATTAATCAGTAATTAATAAATCCCATATTGAATCCCAGCGTTTTCATTAATTCCTCCTGCAGCCACGACACGTGACAATATTGTTCGTCATACAAAAGAATTCGGTATATTAACAAATCCTACTTAACCGGTGAATGTTTTCAGTGAAGGCTTATATCAAATGACGATTCGATTAAAGCTTTTTAAAAATAAATTTATTTTATCTGGAGCTGTGCCAAGACTTTTAAGTCGTTCCAGTACCAAAGAAATCACATAAAAATGGTTTATGCTCGTATGTTACAAATTACGCGTGTAAGCATGGATCCAGAAGACATCTTTATAAATAAATATTGAGTTAAAAAATATTATACATATTTCAATATTGTTTACGTTTCAGAAATGTATACGGTGTATAAATTTAAATATATATTAGAAATCTAAAAGTAAATGTGAGACTGCGTAACATTAATTATACGAGATTTGGATGGATTTGACTAAGATCTTTTCTTTTACATGAAATCAATATGTAAGTTTGATTTTTTTAATACCAAACAACAATGGATTTTTTCTGGTACTGCGAGGCTTTTTTGCTTACAAGAGGATTACTGCTCACATTATATTGTAAATTAAATTATATATAAACAGTATTGTAACGAGATGATTGCGCACTGTCAGAACCTCCCGAGGACAACAACACGATCGAAATCTCTGTAACATTCTGGGACGCCCTACAACACTCGGGAAACGTCTGCAACAATCTGGAAGCGAAGGGGAAATTCTCGCAAATACTATTAATGTATTGAATAGTCTCGAAGGTTCAAAAAACCAATGTATTTCGTATAAAAAGCGGAGCCAGTGTCGCGGAGGCAGTGCTGCGGAGAGTTTTGACTTTTAACCGATGCAACTTAATCAGACGTTTAGTAGCGACCACAGTGTTACCAAAGCGCAGATTCGAAGCCACAGATATCGGGTGAAATATCTAAGATAATTAAATAGAATATTCTCGCAAACGATTTGTGTTTCACAAAGAGTCATTAATTCAGAAAAAGTGTGAATAAAAATATAGTGCTTAAATTTAATTCGTGTCCAGGTGAATTTATTAAAATAATTAATAGAACGATAACTAATTTTCAGTACTTCCATTTGCCTCCCACCGCCATGACCCGTGTCAATATTAATAATTAAGCAATTAACAATTTAACAAATATATAAATGAACTGATGACAAAGTACGAAAACTCAAATATTAACTGTTGGTATTAAATTTACAAATCACTTTTAGACGTCTGAAATTATTTAAAATTCTATCACTGTATACGCGAAGAGAGGAATCAGAAAAAAATATAGTTCCTTGAAAAGTAATTAAATTTTATTAAAAAAATATATAAAATACCTACATCAATGTAAACCAGAAGTACTTTCGAGAATTCGCTGAATAAATCGTTCGCTTCTGTCGCTCACAGATATCACGTTATGTCAAAAAAAATCCCGCTTGGCTGCGCGCGACCTATTACATATGCGAACGCTTAACATCTGCATACTGGCAGTTCTAGAACACTCTTGAAGGCGTGCGGCCCTTCAGGGCGTCAATATTCTTTTCTAGATTGATACAGAACATTCGAGAGTATTCAATGGTATGTTTTTTACTGTAACATTACTACAGTATATCTACTCTTTCTTATAGTAGGAGCCAGCGGCCGAGAGACTGACGTTTTATATCAAACCTGAAATATTTTCTGTAGATGTACACTTTAGTAGGTAAGAATTTTTGGATATTATGACATTTGAGTTTGGGGAATTTTGGCAGATAACAGATAATACATGCACAAATAAGTGTAAATAAAATGTTAAATATAAGGTATCGGGTAATGTAGTTAATCGTGACCCGAATACAATATATAAAATAAAAGATTTGTAACTACAAAGTAAATAATATGATTATGAATAGAGCTTCAAAGCGTTTGGCAGATGAAATGACTCGCGACAAGCATCTGGCAATAATCAATTTGAGTATACTAGTTGTAACTCATCAAAAATGACGTACTTTTTGGTTCATGTTGGTTCCTTAAGAATAAGTATGCAAAATTTGGGGAAGACCTTTAATAGGATCTAGATTTGTAAAGAAAATGTATCGTGGGGAGAGAGTGGGGTAATTTTTTTTATTTAAATTAATTTTTTTTAAAAGAAAAAAAATTTAAGTAAAAAACCAAATTTTAAGTTATGGGCATTACAGGAAGTTACGGACAGACAGACAGACAGACAACGATTTTTTTTATTATTGGGATAGTACCTATCTGCTCTTTCGTTAAATATATTTAAAAATCAGGTAGTTCATTAGGCGTTTTACTTTCTCCTTTTTTGTACCAATATTATCTGATATCTGCCAAAATCCCCCGAACTCAAATTTCGTAAAATCCAAAAATTCGAATCTTACTTAGGACTTAGTCTACTTACCTTGTTATAGTTTAATCTCTCACTCTGGCATTCTGATCTTTGCGACGATCACTAGTTTCAGGCTATCTAAATTTCTTCTAGTAACACGTTCAAAGTACACAACAGTTCGTAAACCGGTGCTCTAAAAATACCGAAACTTTGGTCGCCAGAAACACATCTATTCGTACACACTATTACTTACTTACTTATTTTTCTCCTTTGAAGTAGTCCCTTTGTAATTCACATACTTCTCCGCAGCGGTCCACAAACCAAACAGGTCCAGAAAAACTTTTGGAACGTATCTTTTGGAATGGTGTTCAGTTGAGCCGTCGAGTTCCGCATTCTTCTCTTTATTCAAACTGGTCCTCTTCAGCATTCACATTTTCAACTTGAGAAATAGCCGAAAATCACGTGGAGCCATGTAGAGAGAGAGAAAGTAGCCTGACAATCCATTGAAATTCTGTGTTTGGCCAAGAAAGACTGAATAAGATACGAATAATGCTTTATTGTGTATTTATTTCTTTCCTTTACATTTATTTATTTCCTGTTTCAGTTGTATACAGAGCTACGGAGAATAATATCTCAACTAGTCGTAATTTTATATTTGACACCAATTCTCCTTTAGACCACCTCAACAATCTCAAATTAGTTTCTACATTTTGTCAAAATGATCCACTCTAAGATACTTTTTTTTATTTATGCTCATTTTCATGTTCAGTACCAAGGTTTCTTCTTCGATATCTTAAATCTTCAATTCTGTACATGAAATATTAACCAATACAAACTGCGTGTAGACGTATTACAATATTTATTATAGATAATCTCGGATATAACATTCACAAAAAAGGATTTGATGATACAACGGGAGAATTGATAGATCCAAGAATTATTCCAGTTCTTAATACCTGCTTCAAATTCGATACCAGCTCAGCACACAATGAATATACTAATTGTATATTAGCTCTTTGTGACTCGAACCAATCGGTAAGGTTCACCGCGACTGGCACAAAGAAGACGATTCGATCGTTGCTGTCTCTTTCATCCCTTTGAAGGCTTTTCGTTTCACATTGAAAGAATGTGACAAAAGAAGATAAATAAATATTGTTTCGAATAGCGATAAGTACCATTATACAAGGGCGCAATCAAAATAGTTTATCTTAGTAAATAAATTAAGAAAAAATATAATCTTAATATTGGGATTGATTCCAAAATCAATCCCAAAAAATTAACAGCTATTTGTGCTTCGATTTCACTTAAAAACATATTAGGTATATTTATTTAATTTGGATCTCAATCATTTTTTTTATCTTTATTATTAAAGGCGATAAAATAAAAAATAAAGATAAATATCATGTTTCCAATCGAGTTCCTATTTAAATGTCGTTTTCTGTCTGTCCGTAACTTCCTGTAACGTCCGTAATTTTTTACATGAAAATAAAAATATCTTTATTATTTATTTTATTTTAAAGTAAATACTTATTCTTTAGGACCCGGCGCGGCGGTTTTAAAATTCACAGAACTTTGTTCTGAAATTGCAACATTACAATATGAATGTGCTCTTTAATACAATAATTTCTTATGTTCGTTCATAGCATAGGTATTATTATTATTTTTTTTTAATATTTCATTACTTTATCGCATGTCATTGTTATTAATAATTAATTAATGCATAATACATGTCATAATGTCGGACAATCAGATAATTTAAATAATAATGAGGTCCAAGAAGTAAAAAAATCATAATCCTCTATTTTAAAATGTCCATCATTATCAAGACACTAAGCTACTCTAGATTGCGCTGCTCTCACAGCTTTAACTGTTAACCAAAATATTTATATAAAAGTACCTACGTCATTTTTGACGGGTTATAGCAAGTAGAATAATAAATATGTAAATACAGCAGGAAAGATAAAAACTCTTAATTCGGGGAATCTCGATGTTGTTCCTACCCCTTTCCGCTTTTCCTTTTTTACTACTTGGATCCATCAAGGACTAAATATAATCCGGAGCAAGCAAGCCTTTTACAAAACATAAATAACTCGTTCCATATGTAAATAGACCTATCCTTTCCCAACATTTTGTAGGTTGAAATAAAAATATGGTTTGAGATATGCAAATAATAAAACAAAAAAAATATCCGATATTTTTTTTCTGTTGTCCTCAATGTATATTTCATTTATTGAGTAGTACCGACACATACGACACTATTTTGGAAAAATGGATTATAAACCTGTGAATTAAAATGAAAACCTAACTTTTTTGCATCATACTCATGTGATATATTATAAGAAACTTTATATATATTTATTACATTTTCACGAAATTAAAAAAAAATCATTTAAAATCATTAAAATCCGCGTTTCCAAATAGGAAAGATTCCAAGTTCAATTGCTTTTGACAAGGCACAAGTGACATGCTTTTGAAAGGTTCTTTAAGGTAGATTAGGGTATTACAAAGTGCTTACAAACCATGCATGAGTGGTATAAAAGCAAAGGCAATGTCCAAAAAATTTAATGAATTTATCAAGGATTACTAATTTATAATGTACTGAACTCGAGATTTTATAGGAAACAAAGCCTATAAATTTATGGATTTTGGAAGGGATAAATACATAAAATCTAGAATTCATTACATTTTAAATAAGTTATCGTCGATGACAGAATTCAAAATATTTTTTAATTTTTTTGTATATTGTGGCCTTTGCTTTTATACCCCACACATTTAGTCATCCTGGCAATAAATCAAATTTTTCTATTATCAATTGAAATATTTAAGTATATTACTACACATGATTGAGAATTGTATCAAGAACAAGAAATTTAAATTGGAATTAACTCGTTTCGTGACGAAACTCAATAATTTGTCAAACTCGTTACTATGGTGACTACATATTTTATTCGGTATCCGTATACATCAATCTTACCTTTTGACTTTTAATAAGGAACTCACTTGTTCCAAAACACTCGCGTGTTCGTAAATTAATGTATTTCCTGCCACATCCCGGTAAACAGGCAAAAAATTCATACGTAAATTCAGTATCTATACGTTACCCATCTTAATATTTGAAATGAAAAATATTACATATGTGAGGTATAAAAAGCAAAGGCAGCAATATCCAAAAAAATGTTTTGAATGCAGTCACCGAGGATTACTAATTTAGATTCTAGATTTTATCCCTTTCAAAACCATCTTTCCTATAAATTTATGGATTGGTTCCTACAAAATCTCGAATCTAGTACATAGTACAAATTAGATGATTCCTTTTTTTTATATTGCTGTCATTGCTGTCAAAAATACTACTAGAGCGTGCCGAAGACATTTGTAATTGGGATAAGGGGCATAGTCTTCACTATAATGTTTATTATCTGAGTATCATGTACCTATTATCCTGTTAGTGTCTCTAATAAATAAAAAATAAAAAAATTGCATTTGTACCCTTCATTCATATCTAGTACCCAACTACATATACAAAGTACGATGTCAGAAAACAGCTTAATTATAAATTAAATTTTAAAATGTCGAAAATAAAATTGAATTTCATCCACTCCATGATGAAGTTTCGTAACTTCAATATGTAATTGAAAAAAATGAGGATTCAAATTGAAATAATTCCTGATTGTAACAAACATTGAATAATTTAAATGTACATTTTTAAAATGTAGATCTTTTGAAAAATATAAAACAAAATTTTTTATAATTGTAAGCAGCGACTAGATGCCACGAAGAGCTTGATAAAATAATATTAACTTATGGTGGTGAAGTCGCATAGATGTGTCTGATTAACATAATAGTCTATGAATCGAAATCGTAAAAATTGTATAATAATAATTTTACCACCCATTAACAGGTCAAAAGATTCAATAACGATTTGTAAAAATGTAACCCAGATAGTGCGTCATTGGCGCCGATAGCGGAAGCAAAAAAACAATACACTCAGTCATCGTCGCGTAATTCATAATGATATTTTTTTTAATTATTGAACGGAAGGAAGATTAAGACGCTATATGTATCGACTAGCGATATTTAGAATACAATAAAATATTTATTACAAAATACACTTTCGCAAAGCACGCACGAATACGTATTATGCGTACGCTTTGATTATTTTAATTTTGAAGTTTATTTGATAAACGTGCTCTGTGCCCTGCGCCTCACGCACTGCGCTCCTCGCACCGCTTCAACTACAATACATGCACAATACAGACAAATTAATGTCTATTTCTTCGAGAAAACATGTCCGGTAAAGTCTTCTGTATTGTTACTATTTTATTAAATACATAAATATATTACGGATGAATATCTAAAATATGAACTCTGTGTTAAGTATATTTACAGAGATATTCACATAATTAAAGGCAATGTCAACTCAGTTTACACCATCGGAGAGGAAAAGTTAAACTCATGTGGTCCGTAATCTTCGAGGCCCTCTCGAGTCTACTTTGCACTAAGGGGTTGTAAAGAATTCTCAGTACATGTGTTTACGTGTGGTAATACTTTTAAAAATAGCAATAAATGTTGAGGACTCACTTGATAAACATGCAGATGCCCGTGGGCTCCATGGCCCTCGCGATGCCCTTCCAGGAGGCCATCATGGAGTACTTCTGCTTGGCCGTGAGCGGCAGGCGCGGGTCGGGAGCCGGGGGCGCCGCCCCGTCCAGGCTGCCCCCCCCGCGCCCCCCGCCCGCGCGCCCCCCCGAGGCGGCCAGCTTGCCCAGCTCGCAGCCCATGCCCAGTACCGCCTCGAACTTCTTGAGAAAGCGACCCCGGGCGTACTGAGACGCGCCGGCGTACCCCCCTCGCCCTGTCACTCTTATTTCTCGCAGCTACCCGGGGATAAATCCGCCCCGCGCCCCCCGATCGCGATATTTCCTTTTAAAGCGCAGATTTTCTCAATTTTTTCACTACGCCTCAATTTAATCGAACTCGTCGCGGCAATTTTCTACCGAGTTGTGATTTATCACTTTTTTTCTCGGAACAGCTGTAATAACAGTATTATTATTGGACGTCGTGTAAAATACAAAAATTATATTACTGTCACTTTGTTTGAATAAATATGTTCAAATGTTTATTAGCACAGATACTCGTATTTATTATATCACTTTTAGTTTATATCTCGTGTTTTACAAAAGGAGCACTATTTAAATAAAGTTTAATGATCAACTATTTTTGTATCACTGATTTTAGTGATATCAATATCTGAAATACAAAATATCAAATTAAATCTGTACTTTTAATAATATTTTAAGATTATAGGCAATACACATATATTTTCTTTATTTTTTTTAAGAAATATGGGTGCTATATACGCTTTACGCGATACATTAATATTCTTACTTTCTTCGAAGTAATCTAAATTCCTGCGCCATGAAAATAAGACTAACTTGCCGGTCTCTTGTAATGAGTCTCGAATTCCCTGTCACTGGATCACTAGATGAGTTTTTAACTGTTAGAGCAAGAAGTACGTATATATCTAAGAAATTGAATAAAAAAAGAGATGGGTACAAGGATCGTTTTCAAACAAAACGCTTATGCCTCAAAAATAGGTTTAACTTGGTGGTCTCCTACGGGCTTGAACCCCTGACCACTAACTAGGTTACTAGGCAACTGTCTTTACCACTAGACCACTAGCTATACTTGCTGCTACTATTCAAAAACCCTTTATGGCAAAATAATTTTTATACATTTTTTTAAAAAGATTTCGAAAATCAAATTAAAATTTATACTATTAAATAAGATACCTTTTTTACTTTTAAAATATTAAAAACAATCATATGTTTCATTAAAGTTCAAGATATTGAAACTGTCTTAATAAAAATCTTTAATATGGTATTACCATATTGACATAATTTTAAGATTATCTTTAATAAGATATTTAGAATAAACAATTGTTGTTTTATAACAATTAATTAATTATAAGAAAATAATTTTAAAAATATAGTCGATAATCAAGATAAATTTTTGATTTTTATCACAATTCTATCAACTACTACCACTTGTGATATTTTTGTATCTATATTTAATGTAAATTTAAATTAAACTGCCTACATTTATGTAATTGTTACCAGATTAACCTTAATAAACTTTAAGATCACTCATTTAGTTTAGACAGAAATATATGAAAATATTGCTTGTATCCCTTTTTAAATTAAATAAAATGAGATTTATACAAACAAATTAAAAAACACACTTACTTTGTGATATTTTTCACACCACTTCTTTGAATTCAATTTTCACAAACTTTGGACACGGGTAAAACCTTGAACACAAAAATATATTGATATCGTCCCGCTTTTCGTCTCATCCGCGTCTGCAACAAAGAAAAATTAATGTTAGTAAATATATTATTTCACATGATTAATTTTTAACCTGTTGACCTGACTCAAATCTAATTATTATAAAATGGTTGATATATAATTTGTGTGAACTTGATTTTACAATATTAAATAATCAATATCAACGATTAAACTTTTTTCGCAAAATACAATTTTATTAAATTCATTAAAAAACGCATCACCACAATTTAAAACGGCTACATTTTTCCAAAATATTGAAGCACTGGAATACGTCAACTGAGATGAAAACTTCTCAGGTGAATGTGAGATTTTTTATCGCGAGTAACGTTAATTTACATAGACAATACTTATTCTTTCGGCAACAAGTGCAGATGAATGTGTGAATTTTTTACACAGGTACACAATTATTATTACAATCAACGTTTTCACGTGACTAAAAAACGTCTATCTTGATAAATTCAAGTGTTACGTTCAGTATATGTCCATTTAAGCGAAAGGTTGTCACAAACACGTTCAATCAAGATATACAAAATGAAAACCCATGATTTTTTCTATTAAATTTAATATTTAACCAACTCTTTTTCGTGCGGTCTATCTGCGTAATGAGCTAAGATCGTACAGGTGAGAATTTTTCCGACTGCCTGGTAACACTGACGAAGTAAAAATATGGCCAACGCAAAAAGGCTCAATGAAACGTATATTCTTCATCTACGGGTAGAGGATTTGCATGACAGAGACCATTTACCTCACTTACATATTAAAATACATTTTTGAAGCGTGTCATATGAAAAACAGTCGCAAAATGGAGAGAAAACGACAATATTAAACTAAATGTTTAGTAATTTTGTAATCTATGATCAAAAAAATCTTTTTGTCTCTCGGCCAAAAGTAATTATGTACCATAGTTGAAGTTGCCATTTTTGTAATAATATAATTCAATCTGTTTGAATTTTTCTGACTGATTTAATAATAAATCTTAAGTGCATGGCATTTAATTAACTTTCACTGAACGTCTAGTTATTTTCCATTTAAGTACAGTAAAAAAATATTAATTATACCAAATTTGTTCTGCTACAATATATTAAAACTACAATCATTAACGGATAGATAGGTAAAAAGAGAATACATTTTAAGTTATAACTATAAAATATTCTTCATGATTTAATAAAATAATTTTTTAACTTCTTTCCACAATTTATTGATTTTTATCACGATTTCAGCCTAACACTACATCTTCAGAATGGTGAAAGGCTGAAACCGGCGTGATCAAAAGATAAAAAATAGTGAAAAAAAGGTTTTATTAAATCTAATCAATAAAATGAGCAACTTCAAAATTAGAAAATAATGTACACTTTTTTAATTAAATTCAATAATTATTCAAATCAAGTATACATATGATATATAATCTCTATCTATCTACTTAATATATAAAAAAAATATTTTATTTCTGGTTTAACAAATTTACAAACTCCTGCAACTAGTAAACTGGCAGTTACCTAATAAAATCGAGCGGTTACCCTCATTATTTTATTGCAGCCAATCGCCAATAAACTTCCACCGTATCTTGGATGCATCGATTAGGATAATGAAGGGGGGGAGGGGGGGGGGTTATGGCTATAAAATAAATTGATAAAAGACATACTGAGACATACGAAAATACGTTTATAAACTTTCCTCACTTCAATAAGTAATTTTCAAAATATAATTAGTTTTTTTAAGACAGTTGATATATCTCGCTATGCAGAATTTCTAAAAAGGAAATATCCGAACCGCGTTTTTTTTCCAATATTTATTTTCTTTGTTTGTTACATATAATATGTACATTTATTTATATGTCCAAGTGCACGGCAGTTTTACGGCATATAAGTATATTTAACCTAAAGCCGAAAAACGAAAACCGCCTCAAAAACCACGTTTTTCATTTTCTCAAAATTCTCAAGTATCAATGATTCTCAAGTATCAAAGGAAGGATTATTGGTAGAGAGACCAGTTCTCTCAGTTAAGGACAAAAAATAAGAAGACGCTATTAATAAAGTGACGATAATATCAGAAAAATCAAATGATACCTCGATCGATGAAACAGAAACTTGTGACAGGGCCAAAAATCTCGACGCAAAAAATGCTCTCTAGGATAAAATGGGCATTTGCATTTTTTATAAAAAATTGGGATCTCGGTTAAATGATAGACATTTAAATACTTTCTTAATTTTTTACATTTTCTTTTGTAAAAATTATGATCAAATAAAAATGGTTGAAAAATTATTGTTCGCATGTTTCTTATAGTTTTATTTAAATTTTAAAAAAAACACATATCGAAAGTAAAAAGCCAAAAGGGCGTTAGTCATTATTTCGAACTTTACAGGAGAGCAAAAGAAAGTTCTATCAATCTGATTTTGTCAATATTTCTTTTATAACTAAACGATCTCCATATATATTAATCCCAAAATACATATGGAAATCGTTAAATAATAAAATAAATACTCACAAAATCAGATTGACAAAACATTATTTTGATCTCCTGTGTAGTCTGAAATAATTACTTACGTCTTTTTAGCTTCTACCCTCGATGTTATTTTTTACTCATGTTTAAGAAACCGAATACCCGGGTTAACTCAATAATGCAAAACCGAAAACCACGGTACATGAAAAATACTATATTTCAGAAACTCTACAATAATTGATAATATTATTTTTATTTTCAAAATTAACAATTTTCTTATCTTTTGCCACAAAGCGGGAAGTTTTTTTTGTGGAAAGCAGCAAAAAAGGATCTTAGCACAGCGAATAGAAAAAATAAAGGGTCGCTTGGGGGGCTTGGGTTTGTTGAGTGAGCTGACGAGGAAAAAAAATTGGCATGACAAGGATAATCACGTATATTTTTTTATATGTGGTTATCCTTGATACATATAATTTGCTACATTTTTTTTATGTTGTAATTATATTGATTGAAATTATACTTTAATGTAAGTTTTTAAAATATATTTTAGTATCGACACACAAATATAATGTTATATTTTTTATTACAGCCCGAATTGCCTGAATACGAGGAATAAATTTTGTTATGCATTCGTCGTAATGCGGTAGATGGTTATCTGCTAGTCTCCGGATAGTCTGGGCACAGAATACTCCATCTTAGTATTTCACGGTATTATCAGTCATTTATTTAACAAGCCAATTTGTGGCTGATTGCGCAGATCTCTTACCAAGGTTACCTCGCTCGCAAAGATCTGTGACATGTTGTGTCATCTAGTGTAGTTACCTACTTAATGTTAGCAAACCAATTTCGCATACACACTATCATTTTTTTATATATATTTAAGGAGTCACACCACCCTAGAAACGTGTAGAAGTTTAGATAGAATTCGGGTGATTTTTTACAATGATTAATTTTATTTTCTTTGTTGACTCTTATTAAGATATATTATATTAAACTGTTGGGCCAACCCATTTTAAGTGGTTCAGCACTGGTCGAGTGACCATCTTAGAAAAAATCATATTTTGTTAGTGCATTCCCTTTTGTTTTTGGGAGTTTCAAGAAATATATATATATTTTTTTTAACGGTTTATAAATTATCCATTCTGACCATTTTTGTTTGAGGCCTCACGCCGTTTTTCGCATCTGCAAGCATCAACAATTATCTAAATTACTCAGTGTGGGATATTTAACGCTTTTCAAATAAACTGAATTGTATTCAGAACACTTTGGACTATAAATCAAAGCCATATTTATTTACCTAATATGATTTTGTTTAAGTATTCTTTGTAGCCAAAATTATTGAATGCGAATAAACAATATTTCATTTTCGTAGGGTAAATTCTCTAAGGAACAGTTTATCAGCCTCGATTTTTATGTGATTATTTATATACAAGAGGATAGTTAATTTATATAAAATATTAATAATATCTTACCCTTAAAAAAACGGACTCTTTAAAATTGAATTTTTAGTATTTTTTTATATTTTATATATTTTTAAAAAGAATTTCAAAAAAATATATACCTCAATAATAAAAAAATAAAAATAATCACCCCTGTACAAAAAATTTCCCAAATTGCACCTAAAATTTAGGATCCCAGGGTGGTGTAACCATCTCGCTACCTCAAAAACAAAACCACGAACTTGACTAACTCAATTTCAAGTTTAGGTAAGTATCATTTTTGCACGGAATGAGTGGCAGATATTTAGTTATTTTATTTATAAAACAGATGTTTAAAATGATTTTTATATAATAAATAGCATGTTATTACATTCTAAATATTCCATTATACTCACCATAATATGAGACAATATCTCAAGTTTATGGGAGAAGTATTTATAAGCCAAATAAAAAGTTTTTAATTTATTTATTTTTAAATTAAATACATTCGATGAATCAATGAATGAATTAGAAAAATATATGGAAAAAATTATCTATCAAAAAAATATTACCTACGTTGATTTGATAAAGTGATTGTGTGATGGTCGACATAGAGATAGATTTAATAAATTTAGAAAATCTTAAAATGATAATATTCAAAAAAGTCAAGTATGGACATCAAAAATATATTTCTTCTGTTTGGAATCGTTTAAAAGTAAAAGCCTGATATATTTCTTCTTAAGATTCTATGTATTACAAGAGGCTAACAAAATATTGAATATTCAGCTATACAAGTAATATTTCTTAGATCTTTATTATACCATAGATATAATTCTGTGTTAAATTAATATCGTTTGCCAATCCTAATAGACTCGACCTTGTGAGTAGGTGCGAACGAGCCTTTATTATTTATGAATCGGAACAGCAAGTCTTGCGTGTAGCGGGTGCTTTACTGTTATTTTAACGAAACGGACCAATCACAGGCGCGCTTTGCCTTCGACGGGGTGAGCCGGAGGCGACCGTCCCGATGACTGAATCCGGCCAATGGCGAGCGCCGGCGGTGAGGTCATGGCGCATAGGATGAGTCACTGCACTAGCGTGGATTTCGAAGATATGGTGCAATCGAGACTATAAAAGGAGCGAACACGATATACTCAGCCCCTTCAGTTCGAGACCAGACCTGCCAGCGGAAGCGCTGCCCGAGAGACTACTGCCAGAGACTTCATTTGGAGAACAGCATTTGCGGACGGAGTTGCTGCCCGGACGTATGGAGGAATCTACCATTCATCAGTACCAGAGAGAATCATACCGCCACTGTGTAACAGCTAAGGAACACATTTATATTATCTATCGATTAATTATTTTCACTATTGAAATGTATTTATTTTGGGAAGATTTAAAATCGGAGCAATAATGTATAATTAATATCACGATTTCTTGTGTGATCTTGGCTCAATTCGTACGGGAATATCTCCCAAACGAATATATTTTGATGCATGGGGATTTTCATACCATTTGTATTAACAATTGATTTTACGGAGCTCTATAAGCAGTGCTTAATAGATTCATAATATTGTCGACGCGTTATGTATTGCATAACCAGATATCAATCCAAATTGTACGAGAAATTCTTCCGAACGAATATATTTTAAAGTATGGGGATTTTCATACTATTTTTACTAATAATTGAATACATGTAATTCTATAAGAAACGCTTAGTAGCCTTATAATAATTGTGTTGCATAAGTATTGCGCAATCCGGTCTTCAGCTAACTCTTTATGGTTTGAGTACCTCTCGGTATATCCGGCTTAACAAGTAGCTTCAGAACGACGAGTAAAGGACAGAATGGGGAGATCTAACTGAAATTGGAGTTTTCTGGTTTATGAACGTTGAGCTAGGTGAGGTTGTGGATGACGCTCGTGTCATAAGCCTGGAATCCGCGCAAGCCCCTGTGAGGTACTCTTAAAAGCGGGACCTCCCTTGTTGATCGGAGTGGCCACTAGACTCGACCTTCGCGCCTCATCCTGCTCAAAAACAGCGTGAACCAACGTCGTGAATTCTCTGACTTTGGAAGGATTTCCATGCTTGAATGCTGTAAAACCTTGATAGAAAACATTAACTTCTATTCCGTCCTCTGTAAGAAAGACAGGGCCAGAATCAGTATAAAAATCATTCACTCATGTGGAATAGCTGGGATATTATAAATATGTTACTAACACTCTAATATTTGACCAAAGTAAATGTTGCAAGATGCAGAATCGTGGGACGCCATTCTGAAAAGGCATAATGAGATTGCACAATAATTTGTAACATCGCTGACTATGCCCGCAAAGGAGGCTAATGTCGTCATCAATTCGTACCAAAAGAGTACATGATTCTTCAAACACCGGCCTAAAAGAAAGGCGCCTCAAGACAACACACATCATCAGAAACTCGTACCAAAAGAGTACGGCCTTCTCAATTATAAGCCTAAAAGAAGGGCGTCACAGGATCACATCTCGTAAAGAAGAGATAGAGTCTCGGGATGCAGTAAGTTCCGGAGGAACAAGGGGGGCCATTTAGTCACTTAGGAAGTTGGTCACCGGGTTTAGGCGGGCGCGGAGCCTCAACCCCTCTCAGCAGAGATGCTGAGGGTTTAAAAAACCAAAACTTAGCATTCAAAGAAACTATTATTTCATATAAACTCACGGGCTGTTGTAGAATCCTTTCGAACAAACCATCCCCGAGACCTTATCTACTTATTTATAAAGAAGTTTCGCTTCAAAAATGTCTTATTTCGTAGATAGCAAATATATGTATTATTTTCCCCAGGAATTAATATGAACAGGTTCATGCACGTCTAGAACGAAACCATTCAAGGTAAGAATTTGCTAATACAAAGTGTTTATAATTATTAATTTCAGTGTTATTTAATATGTGTGAATTTTTCCCTTTGCGCCGTTCGAACGATTTTACTGGTTTGTCTCAAATCGAAAATGTTTTATTTCTAATACACGAATTCTTTCTAGTGTACGTATTTTATTGTAACATAAATGTATAGATTATTAGGTTCGTTAGATGTTTTATTACGTAATATTATGCAATTGTTTCCACACTGCTCCTATAAAAGAATTTGAAGTTATTACGATACACAACGGGGTCCTTCATCCATTAGACGAATCATGTGCCAATTCAACGACGTATTACGAATAGTATATATTGTATTTATCGAGATTTAGTCGCATTTATTATTTCTAGTGAGGTTTTTAGTATTGGTTCCAGGCGCCATTATGAGGCGGAAATAGTTCATATTCATAGCCCGACTGCAATAGGTATTTTTGTCGCGTAAGAGGTAGCACTTTTAGGAATATAACTGTGTTTTATGTTTCGTCCCTGACGGACAGGATGGTATAGCTGTGGCTATTTAGGTAATATACTTAGTAATTGCAAAGGGCATTAGGTATTATCAATATAGTATGCGAACCCAAGATGTTAGAAATATTTTTAGTAATATTTTTAGTTAATATTGCATTCAAAAGCGCAATTTTCAGTTAATAATTATTTTCAGTAAATGTATAGTTAGCACTGGCAGAGCATTAATATTGTATAGAATACATTATTTTATATTTCATAGAAGAGAATATTTTATTCCGCGATCCTTTTATAGTTACAGCGTATCTGTCGACCTCAGCCGTTGCCACCCGCGCCATACAACTATTTTCGCTAACATCATACAGCAAATGACTTTATTTATTGCAATGAAATTTATATTATTTAATATTATTTACCACGACGTATTTTTGACGGGTCACCCCATTGGATTCATCACATTGTTAGCCGCGGCCAGGAGTATAACAAATCAATTGAACATAGTAGATAAAAATTAAATTTCAACTCTTGGCGATTAAGCAACGGCCTTTTATATAAATTATTAATACAGAATTCATCTTTACTACGTTAGGAAGACCCCGCTATCTACGTGGATCATCACAGTGCTTACCGTGACCAGGAGAACGATTTATATTGAAATACAATAAAATGCTTTATAATATTAATTGAACATCATTTCGACATTAAATACAGTCCGCTCGATTTGATTAGGATGCCCTCTATCCACTGACTCATCACAATTGGATTTATTCCGGTATCACCTAGCGTATATTCTTCAAAGGTTTTTAAAATTCATTGAAATATAAAGCTGATAACTATTTGAAAATTGAATAAAATAGTATTCATAAATTAAAACAAATTATAGAAGTCTCACAGAGACGTTTATTTATTTAAGTTAAGTTATTTAAATGAGAAACTCGTAAGGAAGTCTTTATGGATAGCCCGGGATTTATGACCTGTATGCGCTGGCTTAAGTGATCACTTTACACAATGCGACGTTCACCAATTTCACCATAAGAACATCATTAAATTATTGAAAATTGTATGTATGTATCTATGTTTTATATGTCAAGGTGAGTATCACAGATGTCTGCAAGGTCCATTTGAATAAACGATAAAACTGATTTTAAACACATATAAAATTTTCAAAATGTTTATAATGTATACATATGCTTATGATAGAATTGGTGAACAGTGCATCTTGTAATGATTTATTTTTCAAATGTGAAACATTAACTATATTCTCACAATATACAAATAAAAATATTTTCAAATATATACTGGTTTATAAAAGGATTTAAAAATTGATTTTCAGGCGTATTTCAGTGTATTTATCTAACAATTCGGATGGATATCGTATAAACATTACAAAGAATATTGCATAATTCTCCTCATTAAAAAAATATATAGAGAAATCATTACTAGCTGCAAAAAGGAATTAATTTCTTGAGAAAAGACTACAGATATCAGAAACTGAGAAAAGACTACATAGTCCCTTCAAATATATTAAAGATTCCAATTTGGAACATATATACAACTTTCAAAAATTAGATAATATGTGGATGTTCTTACGATGGAATTGGTGAACATTGAATTGTGTAGAGTGTTCACATAAGTCAACTTATACAGGTTGTTAGCCCTGGGCCATCGTATAAAAAGACTTCCATACACTTATCTCATATTCATAGCTTCATCTCTGTGAGACTTCTACAATTTATCTTTATTAAAATAATCACTTTATCATCTTACAATATTTAGACAACCTCTTAGATGTGAACTGGTCGTAGACAATAAACCCATAGATAACAGGTTATGAAATTTAAATACCTTGGGGTGGAGATATCTAGCTACAGTGATCTATATAACGAAGTCAAAGAGTACACAAATAGAGTATCGGTTATCTCCGGATGCTTAAAATTCACTGAATGGGCCAATAAGCATGTCCTAGTGGAAAACAAAGTTTGAATATATAAAATATGCGTAAGACCTATCATGACATACAATATCGAAGCAAGAGCAGACATGGTGAGAGCTAAATAACTTCTCAGAACTACTGAGATGACGACTCCAAGACCCATTGCGGGCAACTCTCAGAGACAGAGTTCCCAATCCGAAGAACCTGCGACATACAAGATATTGTACGATGGAGCAGGCGGAGAAGGCGTTTCTGGAGGCACCACGTCAAGAGAATGGACCAAACAAGACTTCCCAGAACCGTGATGCGCGGGATTCCAGAGGGGCGCCGACCGCCAGGGAGATCATCAAAGAGATGGAGAGAGAGCTGGATGTCCTCGTCGCAAGACCAGGACTGACCTGTCAATACAGATCAACGATCTAATAAAAGAATAAGAAAAGACTTTATCATCACTTGCTAGAATATTTCCACAAAGGTTCGTAGAGAATTCATATCAATACGCACGTAAGTGCGGTAATTTATTGTCGCTGATCACACACTGTATCGCCGATGGATATGTGTGCAGTTCTTCGCCTTTTATACAAAACGCGTCGGTTTTTCGAATCTTCAAGACTATTCTATGCATTCCTAGTATTTTTTTGACTTTTATAGTGTTTGTAAGATTGTCCCAGTCGTTTTCATAGTGTTGTAGGGCGTTCCAGAGTGTTATGGAGTGTTTGAAAGATTTTGACCGTGCACAATAAATCCGGATTTACAACACTTTTCTTTTTTCTTTTTTCCTATTTATTTTCTTTACATTTATTAATATTTAGTCCCACAAAACGTCTAAAAAGACGTTTGTCTGTAGGTTCATTTTTACAATTGAAAGTTACACTATTACAAAATATTATTCACTTTATAAACATAAGATATAAAAAACGAAAACAATTAAGTACAAAAAACACCATAAAAGAAATTTTCAGTACAAAGTTAAAAATTTTAAGCCAATTAAGAAAAGAGCAATAAATAAAGAAAATGGCAAATTAAAAATATATATAGCAAAAATTAAGGAGAGAGAGACTACATCAGTAATTATAAATTGTCATTATCATGATAAAACACTTCACATCAAACACACACAATATTAATATAGTTCATAAATAACTTATCTCGTTTTCTATTAACCACTTTTTAAGTTCTAACACTGATTTTGGAGTTTTTAGGATTGATTGTTAAAACTGATTCATCTAATCCATTTTTTTAGTATTTTGACTATATCAAAAATATATTATAACGACTATCAAATGGTACAGTTTTCATCAAAGGGACTGGACAGTAGGAGAGGTGAAAAGTACAAGGATAATATTTTATGATTAAAGGGTGACATCCCTTCGCTCCAGCCATTTCTCATTAAGGAAGAAACTGCGAGGCGTGCTGCGAAGATTTATGAACTAAACTTATCATGCGAACATCAACTTTCCTAGATCCCTTTTACAACATTGTTATCATAAAAAGATTCTCATTTTGGATTTAAAAGATAACAAACTCTCATATTTCAAACTGATTGTCTTAAAAACAGAAAACTACACCAACGACTTTGAAAAAAAATGTAAATACACACAAAATATGACATCTTTAAAATCTGGGACTCAAATAACTGAGACAGAATTCAAAATTTCAAAGAATCCAAATAAATAAAAGGAATTTCTTTACTCATTTATATTTTTAATTAATACGAATTACTTGTTTTTACTATTTTTAATTAATGGAAACATGTTAATGGTAAAATAATTAAAACAAACAATTTTAAATACTGATCACCTAAGCCAGTCAATGACAGGTAGTAAGTAACACATGTAAACGCCCAAACACTTCTAAAGCTACTTTCGTTCCTAAGTAGCTTCGTCTCTGTGAGGCATCTATAATATATCTTAATTAATGAAGATCGCTATGAAGACAAAAATCCAGTGACTGTGTTCTTAAAAAAATTAATATTCTCAAAAATATTAGGTATTCTAAATACATATATTTTTTTATGATATAAAAAATTTTTTAGTATATGGTTAAAAATTTTTCTTAACTTGCAAACAAGGTGTGTATGTTAAACATAGAGACGAAGCTGTTTTTATATGGGTAAGTCGGTATGGAAGTCTTTTTTGGATGTTCATAGGACTTATGGCCTATCGTACGACTGACTTAAGTGATAGTTTATACAATATAACGTTCACCAATTCCACCCATGATAGACTATCATATTTATAAATTTTTTTAAAGTTGTATATATGTTCAACATACACACCTTGTTTGTAAGTTAAGAGATTCCATACCTACTTCCCCATATAAAAATAACTTCATCTCGAGACATCTATAATATATAATGACGAATGATGTCCCCGTGGGGATAAAATCCAGTATTCTTGAAAAATTTGAATCTACTCAAATTATTCTGAACAAATATTTTAAATTATCTACTCTTTATTTGTGGTGAAATATTATATTTTTGAACGTGTCTTCCAATTTCATACTACTGTATAAGACATTAAAGGGATACGTAAAAAAAGTTTTTTTTGTTGCTATAATATGTCGCGTTTTTGTCTTGACAGGATCGATCCTCGAAGGGACGTTGTAACATGTGTGATATTCAAAATAATAAATTCACGGTCGTGTTACCATGTCAAAACATCGGAGAGACATTTTAAGAGTTGAGAAGGGATGTTTACATAGGAGTATTTTAAAATTTATAGTATTACCCATATAAACATGGAAAAACCTTTATATTCTAGAACAAATGAATTTTAAAGTTAAAACTGTAATAAATTATTGATCGATTGATAAAATTTTAGAGATTATTCATCAGAAATTAAAATCAGATCTGGGGCGGGATACTTAACCCCGATCGATTGATTTATGTTATTAATGTGTTAAATGAGTTTTTATAAGATTATTTTTTTATGATTTTTATGCAGACGTCGCAGCAATACTACGCCAAAAAATTTAGAAGCTTTTGAGGAAAAGTAACATATCTAAAATAAGGGTTTCGTGCTTGGTAATATAATAATAAAAAAAATATATGTTATACAAGCACATACGAGGGGCCGGAAGCAAAAGCTCCACATTACACAAACATAAAGGGCGGTGTTTGAATATGATTATTTTTCAAATGGTGTTTTAGAAGCATTTTATTTGAAGTAAATTAATTTAAATCTCTGTTAATTAACCTAAAGCTCTCGCCTTAAAAACAGTTACAAAAACGTTTATATAAATCCCCTTATACTGTACACATGTAGTGTACAATTTCAATCTCTCGTTATTGTATTTTTTTAAGTTATGCACAAAAGCTTGTGCATATAATTCCTTCATCCACTGCTCATATTCAAATAACATAATAATTATTTGGTAAAATGGTTTTTATGTACTTATTTTACCATAATAAAAATGTATATGAGCTCACTTATGTAGCTTAGTATCGTCAACAAAGCGAATCTAATCAATCGTCTTACTACGTACACGTCATATGGTTTTCCTTCCCGCAAGTCTAATTCTAACCTCCGCCAATTTGTAAAATTTTGTAAGCGTATAAAATAAATAATAAAGTACCTTCTTCTTTCTATATTTATCTCGTTGACATTAAGTTCAAATAGAAATATTTTTTTAAAAATGATCGCAGCCAATGTCATATACAATACAATACAAAAAAAATTCAGCATCGGATATCATAAAATATTGTGTATATGTGAATACACGAGTATAATTATGTACGTATGTCAACATAACATGTAGGATTGTAATGTAACAGAACTTTTATTTAACCCTTTTCAAAAATATTCCGTAAAATCCCGTTCTTTACAAAGGTTTCTGTACCCTCGCTCGTAAGGGCTGCTTAAGTTAACCCGTTTAGGTAGTGAAATTCTTAGCAAAATACATCCCCGAGGGCACCCCTATAATAAGGCCAGATTTTGCCCGTTTATTGCTGGGAAAAGGACCAGAGAAAATGGCTGCGTAGGTTTTCATAGATAACAGCATGATTTTCAAAATAAATTATGTAGGTACCTACACAATTTTTTCTTATTAACATTATTACGCTATTGTTATTTTGAATAAACCATTTTTATCAACTAAAGATCGACTTGTGTAGATACCACTATATCTCAGTCGAATGGATTCGTATTAACGAATAATAAATTCACCCTGCCCGATAATGGACGTAATTTATTTTATGATTCAATTAATTACGTTGCATTAAAAAATAAAAAAAAAGAGTTCTTGGCTTTATACTTGTTTATGTAACCCGAAATTCAAATAATATATAAACTTAATTTTTCTTCCCAAACAAAATTTATGTAAATAAGTAAATAAGCGCGAGATGTGTCCTTTAATAGAGAAATGTAGGGGGCATTCATGCATGTGTGAGAATTTTTTCCGCTCGCAGAAAACGTCAATCGCTGGCACGATGGATCTCCTGGTAGTATCACAGTAATATGACAGTAATACTTTAAAACAGTCAAATTTGTGCCACCTACAGAAATATTAATCTTCAAGAAGCATTTTTTCATTTCGTTTCTTTCACAGAAATACAGAATTTTAAAATTTTCAAACACTTTAATATGTTTTTCATTTAAATGAATTAATAAATATTCTTAAATATTAATTGTGTGGGCAAAGGGAACAACCAAATAAGTAAAAAATGCAGGTTTTAAAGAGAGCCAAAAGAAAATTTGGTAATTTCGTTTGTTTCCGAAATATCTTCTAGAGCCATTATTATTTTTATTTTATTTATGCACCAGGAGTTTTGTTTTATGCACAAGAATTTTGAAACATGTTGACTAATGTCGTTGTTTCTTGACGAATTTCACAAATAATTAATGAAAAAATTAAAAAATAGTGACAATTTATATTATTTTCTGACTCGTCAAATTTTCCCTTGGTAGAAGAATCCTGCATACTTAATTCAAAACTTGATTTTATTTACTTTTTGGGTTATTCCTTTCGCCGAGAGAATTACTAACTGTATGTAACTCGTCAAAAATAACGGTACTTTTAAATGTCAGTTCCTAAGAAATAAGTTTGTATTTTTTATTAAAAAAAAAAAAGGAAAAATATTTATATATATTTAGTGTAATGTAGAGTGATCAAGTAAGAGAATTGACAATCTTTCAAAGAAAAATTGAAAAAAATATCATAATCGTGAGTGTGGGAGGCAAATTAATCACTTAAAACCTTTATTTATTCAAACCTGGCATCGTTCTTAAATTCACACTAATTATTACTAGTCTAATTCACGTCATTCGTCTGTCGATCAGTTTTTATTACGCTGTTTCTATCGCATAGATCACTATCTAGAATATTCCGTTCACAAGTAGGCACTTAGGTATTTCTTCACTGGCTGAAATAATCCACGCTTTCATTGTTGTTGCCGCTTTGTTTGTGACTTCCGCTTAGCATCGAACAAACTCTCTCTCGCGCGCGTTCGTCCTCGCTTCTATACATAAATCTCGGTTTCTCAACGATCGTCTAATTTCTCCATATTTCTACTGTTGTTAAATCTCTTCGATAATTGTGTGGTTGTTTCTAGATTCTTGTGGACTGTTTGTGAGTCTTCGATTATTTTTTTAGACTCCTGACAATATGTAAATAAAAAATGATTTTATGTGTTTTATGGGTTCAGGTTATTTTAGGTCAAGAAAATGCTGATTTGGTATATTTAGGGTATAAAAGCAAAGGTGGCATAACTGAATGCAGTCATCCAGGTTTACTATTTTTTAATGTACCAAATCCAAGATTTTATAGGATATAAATTTATAGGAAACATTACTTTGGAAGGGATAGATACCTAACATTTAGAATTCAGTACATTTTAAATTAGTGATCCTCGGTGACTGCATATAAAACATTTATTTTATTTTATTGAATATTGCTGCCTTTGCTTTTATACCCCACATTTGTAAAAATATCAGCATTAAGCCAATACATATTGTATGTATGAAACATTGTTGTGATGGGAGAAAAATAACAAACATTTTTAGAATGCTGACTTATTCTAAAGAACTTCGGTTTTCTTATTTTATACCTAGTTAATCATAAATATAAATTGAAACAAGCATTTCTTAAACTTTATGTGTCTAGAGCTTATAGGCTTTATAAAAGATATAATAAAAAAAGTTTTTTACGTTGCTGACCGTTAAAGGTCAAAATTTACACATAAAACTCTCGAAGTCGTGTCACAAGGTCAAAATGAAATGTTTAGAAGTGAATACCGAAAAATTAATAAAGTGAAAAGTGTGAGTTTATTAGTAATTCAAGAAACGCGTTGCATGTCAATGAGGACAGCCGACTTATTAAAGTTCTTACGTCACACGTCAGAAGCTGGACTTCTTTATTATTTATAGAGTGGATATTACACGCTTCATCGCGGACTTGTGGGCTTTTCGTAATTCCGAATTTGGTCACGATCTCTTCACGAAAAAATATTTTTTTAATCAAATTATTTATGATGCTCAGTTTTTTGACATCTTTCATATTAGCGGTTACGACAAACGCTTTTCTGGGAATATAAAAAATACGTGATTCCATCTTAAAATGGATTAAAAATGTGTAATAAGGCCAGTCATATTTTAGAGAATCAGTAAAATTTTACCGCATAATAATTAATTAATATCTACTCTACTCAGAACAATAATTTGGTTTACACAAGAAACCAGAAAAGTGTTTTAGAACTGCAACGTTTTAAAATATAATAAAATTGTATCCATTCAAAATCCACTAAGCAAACTTAAATGTATTTATTTATGAGAAAATTAGGGATTTATTTTTCTGAAACAAGTTCCGGAAAGCAATCAATTTCTATGTCAAGTATAAGATGTTTAAAGTGGTAATGGTAAGTTTAATATTCATTTTACAAGTCTTGGGCTTCCTCACAAACTTCTGAGAGACCTCACGGAATTGAACCTTGTAAGCCCAATTTATGAATTAAATATGCATACCGGAAGAGGCAGCAACGCATGTGAATCATTCAGATCGTAACTTTGCAAAGTGATTAAAACAGGGGCCATGCTACAATAAAATCATTTTTAATAATGTTTATTTCTGTATAATAAAAAGTATGTGGTTGCATACAATCGTAATGAAAACGTGATGTTACAATATACACTACTAGCATTAATCATAGCATGGCTTCGACGCCACCTAGCGGCGGAATCTAAATATCACTAAATGAAGCGGTTTGTATCTTGGCTATTATTTATTTAAACCTGGCCAGCAGCGAATTTTGGTTTTTGAATCTGGTGTCTTAGCCCGCGTGGCTACGATAAACAATATTATCTAATATTATATGGGGGTATAAAAGCAAAGGCAGCAATATCAAAAGAAAACGCAGTCATTGAGAATTACTTGTACAGAATTTGATATTTTATAGGAAATATAGTCGATAAATTTATAGGAAACATCGTTTTGATTAAATCTACAATTTAGTACATTTTAAATTATTAATCTTCGCTGACTGTATTCAAAATATGTTTTTACTTTTTTGGATATTGCTATTTTTTTTTATTGCTTTATTTTATATCTCTTATATAATATATCCAGACGGTAAGAAGTAACTGTTAAAAGCCGCAATAACCGTTGTGCAAGAAGATGTATGAATGTGGCCGAAGCAAAAGTGGCGTGCCAGGATAGAAGAGTGTGGCGTTCAATCCTCTCTGCCTACCCCTGCGGGGAAACGGCGTGTTGGTTAGTTAGAAATGAATATTTGATTTGGTAAAATTAGATATAAATCCAGTTAAAATATTGTTATGAGATCTCAAAATCGAATATAACCGATTTTTAAGATAATAATAATAGATAATAACCAAAAATTGGTAAAGAACCTGACGATTTTCGAGAAAGTTCTTGAAGTCTACGATTCTGCATGTTGGGCAGCTGCGGATGCCAACGCCAGACATTTTTTGTGACAGCTAGCGAGCACCACGGAAAAAGCGAGTGAGCGATTCAGTGCAAATAGTGGCGGCCAGCGATCATCATTTTAATGCATCATTTAATATATTATATTTGATTTATATATGTATTAAAATATTATATTAACCTTTTTACTACTACGCGAGTTTAACCTTTTTCATTTTTCAGTACCTGACGTTGTTATTGTTTGAACTAAATTACTTATATTTGAACAATGTTAAAATATTCTAGTTAAAGCATTCTGATTTTCTTGAAAGTATAAAATAAAATAAAATTAATACATAAATGTAAATATAATTAAATATTTTTTATTATCTAACTGATATTTAAATTATATTCCCTGATTTTTCACTGGTGTACGGCTAGTCTGTAATACATAAGTATATTTTTGAAGAACTAAGAAGAAACAGTGGTGGCTATGTCATGTAGTTGCCGCGTTGCTGTCCGCGCAGCCGAGGTTCGAATCTTCCTCCAGCCATGTCATTTCATTTTTTAGTCATGAATTCAAACGACATTATTATACACATATGGAAATAAAAACATTTGTTTTTTCTAATTCTATGTTTTTGATTTTCTGAGACGCGTTTCGCTTTATGAGGGCATTAACAATCTTTATCTTAGATTTTAGGGAGTACTGATTGTATAGAAATTGGGCGATAGTTTTTGACATCAGATTCGCTTCCCTTCTTGAAGATAGGAGTGATAAAACTTGTTTTCCAACGTAGAGGAAACTGTCCAGAAGAAAGCAGGTAGTTGAAAAATTGAGCAAGGGGTCGAGCAAGCACAGGGGCACATTGTTTTAGATATATCGGTGGAATGTTATCCGGTCCTGCAGATTTATTAGTATCCAATGATATTAACTTTTTCTTACAGGATTCAAATGTAATGAGACAATTATATAGATTCATGTTGTTATTGGAATTGTGATAAGGTATGTTATTAACAGGTGTGTCTAGGTCGTAAACATTTTGGAAAAAGTCTGCGAAAAGGTTAACAGTATTTTCTGTATTGGTGGCTACTTGATTGTCCAGGTACATTTCAGATGGAAATTCGTTACTGTTTTGGTTAAGTTTTTTTATATACTTCCAAAGATTTTTGGAATTTAAGGCACTGTTTTCAATATAGTTAATGTGTAATCTGTAACATATTTTTAAAATATTTTTACACTCTGCCCGAGTTTTGCTAAATTGAATGTAATCTTCGACTGAACGACTGTCTTTGAATTTTTTATGTAGGGATTTTTTTAGTTTAATTAGTTCTATCAAATCACTCGTAAACCATTTTGGATATACATTAGGTTTGGGCGTAAAATGTGGAACATGAGAGTTTATTGTATCTTGGAAAATTGAATAAAGTTTTTCGAGAGATTGATCGATATTGATATCACATAGGAATGACCAATCTATGATGGATAAATGCTGATTTATGGATTCAAAATCTCCCTTTTGAAAGTTAAGAGAGGATTCTTGCTGTATAGGTTTGGGACATAGAGTACTTAATTTGATATGTAATGTATTATTGGAATACTAATTTTAAGTTCACATACTGGTCTCGCATTTTCGCTACATGCTATTTCCCGCTATACACATTCCCACTACAATGCGCACGTTGCTCATACGCAACTTCCGTCACAATAAAAATGTTATCCTAAATTCGCAGACATTTTTAAATTCATTCTTAAAAAACAAATAGTTTCAAGTCGCAAATTAAAATCGGTAGAAATGAACATCGCGTAAAGAATAATTTTATTCCTTTTGTGATGACGGAAATCAATTTGCATGGAGATTTATTGACAACTCGCTTCGCGCATTTTAAAATAACACAGTGCAATTCAATGGAAAGGATAATTGAAGTTATGACGCTCCTTCCATTTTAGCTTGGCACATCCGGAGAACAGCGTTCGATACTTGATTCAGTTCTCTCCTGCTAATTGGCATTCGGATATGAGCGCGTCAACACTTCAGATAGCGTCCAGTTAGCACTACCAAAATGCTCAAACAACAGATGAATGGTTTGTATTACAATAATGATTTGGTTGGCGATATGGTAGCATTGTTGAGAAAACAATAGTATATTTTGTAGACTTTAATGGAACAATAAAAGACGAATGAAATATTACACGGATTATAATAATACAGACTAATAAGTTTAAATCATTAAAGGTATTGCGAACGTATTGTAACGTATCCACCTGTAGACCTAAGCTAAATACCTAACTATAAGGTTTAATAATATAAGTTTTACGAAAAGCCCAAAGCTTGAGACTTTAAGCTACCGCATCGAGCTTTATTACAACTTTTGTGACTTTTAAGCTACTAGATAAAACTTAAGTCGAACTTAGAACTTCGGAAGTATATTTACATGAAAGCTAATATTATTTTTTTTTTGTTAAGAATTTATATTTTCAAAATTGGCCAGTCGTGATCTATCTAGTGGTTAGGAAAATTCCCCCTCCGTTCTGTCCGTAGCTATCCAAAATTCTTTTGATACGTGGTGAAATTCGTATTCTTATTAACGCGACTAGACTAATATAGAACGAATTCTTACCTAACTATAGAAATAACAAACGCACGTAACTAATCCGTACTCGTCCTTCTAGAAACCGCTCTAGAATTCTACAGTTTCGCCTATATGAGAGATAGCCGATATCGTCCACGTCCGGAGTTGGCCTAAAAGCCAATTATATGCGGCGTAGCCTAGGAATAAACGCTAGTAGCAAAACTCCCTTACATTGAACCGCCATAACTATAATACCATCGGGGTTAAAATACTGTAATATAAAACAATACAATCGTTGCCAAGTTAACGGCATACGCTAAAGATTCCGCCCGCATTGATTATCAACATCTCATAATAGCAGCTTAGAACAGTGTCAGCACAACCACATGCGGCACCCATTTATGACAGATTTACAAGATATAATAGCATACGTTATATTCAAAACACAAGTAAGAAACCTACCGATAGCGCGTCTCACGTTGTCCAATCTGCTCAATCTGTTCATAGTACATAGTAGGGGAAGACAAACATATATATATTCACAACAACTAGGCGCAACAGAGGCTCAGGGCAAGCTTTGTCTGACATTATCGCAGCCCGAGATTCTAAGGGAATGGAAGATACAGATTTGTAAGTGAAATTTAAGAAGTGTCTAACCACTTCTGTTCAAACGTGGATTTTAGATGCCCCCCCCCCCTGTAGGGGGGAGGGGGATGCGGCCCCAGAGCATCGCCGCATCCGGTGGTTAACTCCTGTTTAGACATAACCTCCCACACTAAGCTGCAGACCAAGATCAAGCCGAGACTCTATTGCTCCTGCTGGAATCCCCCGAAGTCCTCGCTTCCCGGCGACAAACATATCAGGAAGAAATCCCGCGTCTGATATTAAGGTTTGTATATTGTCCCGCGGGGCAGTCAAATTGACTGGTGTATAATGATGAGGATCCCACGTTGCGGCTACATGAGCCGGATTATTATGATGTTTACTGCTGATTAAAGGGCTGAATGAACTAACTGGGTGACTGGAAAAGACTCTCCCTTGAGCGCGTCAGTCAGAGCCATGTTAGCATCGCCAAATATAGTTGATGTGATTGATCCCTCGGTGTAGTCTTATTGACTAGAGATATTAAATGATGGTAAAACAGCATGATTATTACAGTTGATTGTGAAGTTCCTGATATGTTTCTCGCTGGCCGGGAAGGGAGAACCCCGAAGGTCTGTATCTGTATACAGCAAGTTAGAAAAGGTGGTGAATGATGAGAATGATGATGTTAGTAATGCCATCGTGCTCCTGAATGCGGTCCCGATCATAAAGTTGATTGTTAAACTGCTGACAGATCTCGTTCATTAAAGCGGTCCCGAGCATAAGTATTGATTGTCGAACTGCTACCTGCATCTTATAATTTCTCGTTCATGAGGAACGTCCTATCTCGTCCTTGAGTACGGAGTTATTACATTCACATACATTCATAACCAGAGCCCGAGCTCGTCGCACCAAGGGGACTGAAAAGACGTGAGAGGCTCTTCCCCTTAGATGTTAGAGGGGTAACCGCATCAAGACCTTCAGACCATCCTGTAATTCTTGGCTTTAAAACCCAGTCACAACCGGGTAGATACAGTTAAGATGGCCCTACCTAGTCCCTGACCTAAGGTGTCTCTCCAATCTAATCAGACTCCATAGCCGAGAACGCGCGCTCCGACATTCGACCCTGTCTTGCCACGCGAGTAGATCCAACTTCATCTTTTTCCACAATCGAAATTCAGCCTCCCAAGATCACGGGGCGTGAAAGACGTACGACTCCTCGCCTCCCGACCATGAAGAGACGAACTTCCCCATTCGGTTCTCGTTCATTATCCCATTTATAATCCCCGCGTGCCTAACCTTAAGAGTCTAGCGCCGGTAATAAGATCTCATTATGCTACGAAGGAAGTTAATATTGCACAACCGGGCGAAATACCTATTTTCCGCGATCATATTCAACTTGTAAAACGCAATAATATGTATTTATATATGTTAGTAAGACGTTTGAAATGCAGAATGCACGTACAATGACCTCGCTTCTATCCTAAAGATAATTAAGATATAATCCCGACGTTACGTCCCGACATCAGTACTAATTTGTTTCCGCGTCCGTTACCGTCGGACTCTGAACCCACGTAATGAAATGAATAGTGATCATGTGACAATGACAAATTATATAGCACGAACATTCCATTTAATACACATAAGAAAACATCAGGAATAAATAATATTAAAGGTTCTTATCTTATTTCTGTAGTTGGTCTGCTTCTGAGATGGCATCCTGATCCGAAGTAATATAACGGGTCCTCTCCAAAATTGAGCAAATACCAGCGCCTGTATATATATTTCACTTCATTTCCCTTGTATATATAATTTAATATCAGCGCCTGTAAAACTGTATTAGATCCTAGAAACAAAAAACTATTCCCTCTACGCCGAGCACATGCAGAACATAAACCCCCTCAATCTAGTTCATCCACGGTTAAGAAAAAAGGCGAAAGAATAGTAATAGTAAAAGGTCCCAACAGAAGTTGAAGTTCTCTGTAAACTGTCCATATCCTCTAGTTGCGCCTGTGTTTTCCAATAACAACCTTCCAGTCATGTATTTAACATAACGTCCTCCTTGTGTGTATGTGTGCTGCAATATCTGTCATCCAGTTAGTGATTCCCAAAATAGTGTTTTCCTTGTATATATATATATATATATTTCAATATCAGCACCTGTAAAACTGTATTAGATCCTAGAAACAAGAAAACTATTCCCTCTACGCCGAGCACATACAGAACATAAACCCCTTCAATCTAGTTCATCCACGGTTAAGCAAAAGGCGAAAGAATAGTAATAGTAAAAGGTCCCAACAGAAGTTGAGGTTCTCTGTAAACTGTCCATATCCTATAGTAGCGCCTGTGTTTTCCAATAACAACCTTCCAGTCATGTATTTAACATAACGTCCTCCTTGTGTGTATGTGTGCTTCAATATCTGCCATCCAGTTAATGGTTCCCAAAATAGTGTTTTCCTTGTATATATATATATATATTTCAATATCAGCACCTGTAAAACTGTATTAGATCCTAGAAACAAGAAAACTATTCCCTCTACGCCGAGCACATGCAGAACATAAACCCCCTCAATCTGGTTCATCCACGGTTAAGAAAAAAGGCGAAAGAATAGTAACAGTAAAAGGTCCCAACAGAAGTTGAAGTTCTCTATAAACTGTCCATATCCTCTAGTTGCGCCTGTGTTTTCCAATAACAACCTTCCAGTCATGTATTTAACATAACGTCCTCCTTATGTGTATGTGTGCTTCAATATCTGCCATCCAGTTAATGGTTCCCAAAATAGTGTTTTCCTTGTATATATATATATATATATATATATATTTCAATATCAGCACCTGTAAAACTGTATTAGATCCTAGAAACAAGAAAACTATTCCCTCTACGCCAAGCACATACAGGACATAAACCCTTTCAACCTAGTTCATCTACGCCGTATAGTGATATCACAAGCAGACATAAACAATACAATTACAAGTATGCTTGCGTTCTCCCCCACCTTGGTGGAAATACTCGCATTCGTATTCACCGAATAGTAGGCCTGATATTCGTATTCATGAAGGTAGTATTCGTTGCATCAAGGTTATTATATTTACAAGTATGTTCAAGTTCCCCCACCTTGGTAGAAATATTCGCATTCGTATTCACCGAATAGTAGGCCTGATATTCGTATTCATGAAAGTAGTATTCGTTGCATCACTCTCAATAATAAAATCATATAGATAAATAATTACGGTAACTCATAAAAATATGATATTACTTATATTAAACGAACAAAGCAAAACAACCTGTCATATAAGTAAATAACGTGATCACGGAAGACCGAAGGTTAACTACCCCTGAACAAACCGCGAACTGCCCACAATAATGGAAAATGTTGTAGAAAACATTTCAAATATCTAATATTGAGTGAATAAAACAATGCCATATGAATAACTATCGCGATTACGGAAGGCCGAAGGTTAACCACCCTTGAACACACCGCGAACTGCCCACAGGCCTGATATTCGTTTTCGTGGGAGTAGTATTCGTTGCATCACGGTCATTATAAAATCATATAGATAGATAATTACGGAAACTCATAAAAATATATGATATTACTTATATTAAACGAACAAAACAAAACAATCTGTCATATAAGTGAATAACGTGATCACGGAAGACCGAAGGTTTACTACCCCTGAACAGACCGCGATCTACCCACAATAATGGAAAATGTTGTAGAAAGCATTTCAAATATCTAATATTGAATGAATAAAACAATGTCATATGAATAACTATCGCAATTACGGAAGGCCGAAGGTTAACCACCCCTGAACACACCGCGAACTGCCCACAATAGTGAAAAATGTTCTAGAAAACATTTCAAATATCTAATATTGAATGAATTAAACAATGTCATATGAAAACTATCACGGCTACGGAAGACCGAAGGTTGATCTGATCTAACCGTAAACGACCCACAATAATGGAATATGTTGTAAAAAAAACATTTCGAATATCTAATATTGAATGAATAAAAACAATGTCATATGAATAACTATCGCAATTAAGGAATATATACAATTCGAAACACGTCTTTATAAGAACTTGATAGGAACAAATCGTGTTTTCAACGATTGCCTAATGATACGCAATACAAACATGTAACGAGTTCAAATAAACCACACATTCATGTTTTAATAAAATAAATATAAAATCCAGATGCATTTTTAAAATATATTGTTTGTAGGAAATTCCTCGTACGATTTGAACCTATATCACGCCTACAATCGTGATATCAAAACACATATTTAAATTCCGAATTATCCCCAAAATAATACAGATCATATAGAAATCCGTGTATTCAATCGCCAGTATAGATAACAAAGCATTCTTTTGCATAAGGATACATCCGCCCTGAAGAATCTCTCGTACATTCCGAACCTCGCGACATTGAATATACATAATTATTCTGAATTTTAAATCCCACAAACAAACACGAAACACCCTTCGTCAGTAAAGTATTCCATTTTAAAGCCTTTATATCTTTGTTAATATATGAATATCAAATTTAAATGATTTTTCATATGAACAGCGACAGAATTATATATTTCATAAGCGTTATGCAATAATTTACCCGCTGGAATTATCACAGTCGCCATATTACGATTTCTTGTATATTGAATCTGAAGCGCGTATAGTAACAATTATCCCTAGGCCCAAAATACGTAACAAAACAATCCACAACATGTATCAATAATTGTTACGATCCAGAAAGTTCTAAATTGATTACACGAAAAAGGCAATAGAAATAAATAATATTGAAAATGCTTAGCTGTATCGTCGAGTGTTGCTGCCTCTGTGACTCACTGATGGTATTTCGGTCCTCTCTCCACAAGAGCCTCCGGCCAACGTTGATGCTGAAGAAAGAAGCGCGATCCTCGAATTTGTATGGCTTATATAGTCTATATTTCTCGCCATTTTTGACTCCAACCGACGTGTAAAGGTCAAGTCTAACTCTCCGAAAGCCTCTGATTGGCCGAATTCGTTCCGCGAACAAACGTTCCTGATTGGCTCGCTTCATCAGAATCATATAACATAAAGCCCGCTTTACACGCCCGCGTGCAGAAATAATAACGCTCGCCCGCACCTACTTATCCGGCAGATATTTAATTATAGAGTATTTAACGGTTTGTGAAGCTTCTCTTTACTATAAACTTTAGCAGATAGATATTTTCGTATAATTTTTCAGCAATGTCTATTTGAATAGGCCAATATCGTTACACCACCTTAAAATATTTTGAGAATATATGGATCTTATTACCATTTCTGAGATACGTTTATAGAGAATACACACATAATTTTTGAAGGTAGTACAAGGATGTCTAAGACAAGGTTTGTAGTATAAACTGAAATTAAAATGCAACAAATACAACATGATATGTTAAAGCTTGCATTTATGTAATTTTTCAATAGAGCTTTAGACTTGAAAAATTTTAAAAGTAATTTTTCTTTATGTTTGAAATTCATGATTTTTAGTAAAACCTGATTAAAAATGTATTAAATTTAAAATTGCGGAGATCAAACGAAGCGGATTTGTGGTGATTTAAATGTGAAAGATTGAAAAGAGAGAAAACGATAAATGAAAGTATTTAGGTACGGTTAAAAATAATCATTTTTTACATATATATAAAGAAAAATGAAAAAAATTATGTTGAGTTAAAAAAATTACATATTACAATATATTACATTTATATAAAATTGGGATTATAAAAGGTGACTTTGATTTTGCATTTAGTACATTGATTAATCAGTTTATTTCAACCAATAAAATGCAAGAATGCGCAAATCATTATTTTTTGACCAATAAAATGCAAGACAATGAAATAAAAAAATATGAAAATTATCTTCATCACTTCGATAAAAGATACATATCGTAATATAAACATTTCTATGTATAAATTTTCTGGATGCCAAGAAATAAATGCGTTCCTTTTCACAACTCGTTATTAAAAATTAATTGGAATCCGCATAAATCATTGAATAATACAAGCCGCTTGACATTTTGAATTTTTCTTAGTTCCCAAAGCATGTGAAGCGATTACATGAATATTATTATAATACCTGTTGTTATTTTCAGTACATTATTTGGGATTGTAATATTTTGAGGGTATTAAATAAATTAAATTGTTACTTGATATCGTTGTTGTAGGAGCTTCCGTTGTTGTGCTTGTGGTCGGAGGCTTTGTCGGCACCTTAATTTCTGTAAATAAAAACCATATTTAAACTGGATTGAATGTTAATCGCTCAAAAATTTAAGAGGAACAGACAAAGAGTGTTTAAAATAAAAAAAAATCCAATAAATACAAATTTTCTTAAATCGCAAAAATGCAATTTAAGAACATGGATTTTCTTTAGACGGATTTTCCGTATGTCTTCTTAAAAGATAAATTTAGTTTGATTTAAATATCATAGGACATGGCGGTTTTCATTATTTATATTAAAAAGGATTTGAGGAGAGTGTATGCACTCATGTATGCATGGTAGAAGTTTTATTTCTTTTGCGTGATTGTGACAATTGATATTTACATATTGGTTAAAATTGTGTAATAATACATAATACGGTGTCTAAGTACCTAGATGGTAAATGTAATTGAAAATAATTTATGTAGTTAAATTATTAATATTTGTTTCTGAAGTGGTACAAATGTAAATATTGGTTTGTGATAGTTTAAATAAGAGATAAATGTTATCAAATCGACGTCGATCTGAATTGAATGCCGCAGCATCGCAGACGTACATATGAAGCGACGAATCAAAAAACGTTTGCATTTTCAAAAAAGTCTACGTGCCTACCCACTATCATGTTTTATCGATTTTCGGCCTAAAAAGGTTCTATATTCAAAAGTTTAGAAACTATACAACTTTGGTAGCCGCATTAAATATTGAATGAATGTGTGTTTTGTTTTGAAAACGAATATCCGACTATTACGGCGTTTTTGTAAAAACATCAATGCTAACATGAAATCCTTATTTTCAATACAATAAGAAATCATTCATCAAATTTTTAACTGAGCATCTTTATGATTGGTTCTCGATTCAAGGTGGTCGACAGTACATTATTTATATTACTGGAATACTACTTTTAAGTGAATAAATTTCGACAGCTTAATGGATGTACGCACAGTTCGTGGTCTTTTCACATTCCCGCTACATATTTTTCATAAGATAAAAAAATTTACCCTTAAAGCGCCCAAAGAAGATAACTTAAAAAGATATAATACATTGTCACGAGTGTCTAAAACAATAAAAACTACACATAATCGATTTCATCGGAACATTTTGAATGAATTAAGAATTAACTAAACAGAAGAAGTTCCAGAGAATTGGTTCTCTATAAATACACGGCGACATCGTGCTGACACAAAGTTGTCACAATTGAGAATATAGAAATTGAAAACAGAGACAATAAATGAACAGCGATTTATTTGTGAAATAATCTCGAGTGACGATAATGTGATAGTTTTAATAATAAGTACGTTGTTTAATTACCTTGTACCTACAACCATGCATTTTCTGCCTAAGAAGTGGCCATTTCTTATATTTTTATTATCCTCTAAAAACATGTTTCTATTTATCTATAAATAAATTTTTAAAAAAGATTTTACAGTAACTCAAGCTCCTTTTTTCAGTACCTGATTAATTATATGTATTTCCATTTAAGTATGTAAATTAAGTAACTACATATTTGAATGTAGTTGATTCAATACTTCTTGTCGATGAGGCGTTCTGTAACACTCGAAGCCGAGTAGTAGGATATACAAAATTTAATTAATAAGAGAAAATATACTTATGTTACATCAATTTTCATCAACTCAGATATCGAATTAAAATATTGAAATATATTATACGTACGTAATATTATATAGATTGTTGTTTTTGATTATATTTTATTTGAGAAATCCTCAAATATTTTCCATTATCCAAAACGCAAATCTTTTCTACGTACTTCCTTTTAAATTGAGAAAGAAGGAACATATTCTTATAAATAACAAGTCAGTCGGATCATCCATATCCAATTTAAGTATCTTGATAAAAACATTTTATAAGAAAAATATTTTTATTCTTGGAATACGATTTGCGCAGAAATAATATTTTTAATGTTTGGAAAAGACCAATTCGAGATAAAGTGTCAAAATCCCGTTTTATTTAATGTAACCATTTTTCCAGAAGGTAATCTTAATCGTTTAATACTTATCTATACTTCGGTATATCACAAACAGGTAAAGTTTATATTTAGATGTAGGAGGTAATCTCCGAAACTACTCATCCGATTTACAAAATTCTTTGACCTATTTACTTTCTTTTATTTACTTTCTTACTTACTTACCATCACGCCGTTTCCCCGCGGGGGTAGGCAGAGAGGATAGAGCGCCATACTCTTTGGACTTTCAGGGTGGATATTAATTATATATTATTATCCCGGTAAAATAAAAATGCTTTTCGTGAAGACCAATTTCGTTAAGTCGACGAAAAAACGGTCGAGCGAATGAGTTTCTTACGAACGCTGCCATAACGGTAAGGATATATGAATGGTTTCTATAGAAAAGTTGAAGAGCTTAAAAAGACCTATAAAAATCCGCAACGACACATCTGTATTTAAAGATTAATTCACAAATTGATAAAGTGTGAATAAAATATATATTTAAAATTCATTTAAATCTATCGGAAATTAATTAATTTAAGTAAGATATGTTAAATTCTTACCAAAATAAATAATTTGCTTATCATTATCATCAAAAATTACTTTTTACACAACATTATTTGGCATATCGAGCAGCTTAGATTATATTGATTTTTTCCTGATACTCTTATAGTCTCAAACTGAATTCCATGCAGGCGAAGCTGCGAGCACAGCTAGTTTCCTATACTATTGACGTGTATTTCAAGAGATGGCTTCTTTTTGAATTTGATTTACAATATTCGTTTCTATAATAAAATAATTCTAATAAGCAACTAACTTACTATACGTATCTTACCATCGCGCCTGAGAAGAGAGCATGGAGCGCAACATTCTCGTTTCCTGACACACAACGCTTCATCCACATTCATACATCTTGCTTCAACAGAATAATATTCAAGTATCTGGTTAACCTTGTCATGCTACCTTCCTACCATTATTTCCTCATTCATTCGTTCAATATGCCCAAACCACCTTATCGACCTTTTTTTATTCTATTCACAATTTTTAGATCATATTTACATTATTTTTTAATTTGTTCATACTTGTTCACTGTATCATAAATAAATTTGTCACACATGCGTCTAATAATCTCGTTTTGACTGCATTCAATTAATTTTTGTTTCTTTTCTGCCAGCTCCAGGCTTCACTTCCAAACATGAGTGATGGTACTAGAATTCTACAATGTGCCTTTAGTCTTGACTAGCCTCGGCTTACATTAATTATTATTATTAATTGTTGCATTTTAAGCCCATTTACCTTACTACCTGCAGTCACCAACCTCTCAATATCTTTCTCAAACTTCTCGAATACCATCACTTGTGACTTGTTAACATTAATTATTAGGTCACTTTCCTCACATTCATCAAACATCTTGCGTTCTAGACTCTGTAAGACTTGTTCGATATAAATTCTTACAATAACCTTTTATTAAAAAAAAACATTTGTATCGACAATAATTATTTATTTATATATATAAATATATATTTACGTGATTGCTAAAAGTACCTTAAGAGAAAAGCTAAGGGTAGAGTTATTACAAATATAACAAAAAATATTTAAAAAGTCTCCAGGAGTGAAAGTATGCTAATTTGAGAGGATATTAAATACTCTATGTACTTGAATTGAATTAATAACAATAACACAGAATAAATATGTATAAAATAACTTTTTTATCCTCTTTACTATAGATAATTACATTGATATATGAACTATCTCCTCCCCAAAAAAAGCTTTTTAATTCAGTTCAGGGTAGTGAAAGCTCTAAAAATAAACTGTAAAAATATTTTAAACTCGGCAATGTCAAGTGTGTTTCCAATAGAAGGAACTAATTTAATCCTCCCCATAAACTTGATGCAACTTTAATTTCTCGATGGTAATACATCGTATTTTTTAGTTGAATCTGCTTCTTGTCAGCTGAGGAAGCAGCTAAGAAGCAAGTCATTATGTACTTCATAACGTACTTTTTATATGTTATTTTTCTAGATAGTTAAAAGAATAATAAAAAAACTAACCCCTTCTCACCTAATCAGTTTCGTGCCTACTACACGCGTCGGGGCTATTACTCATTTGTAATGATTCCAATTTGAAAAAACCTTTAAAATTTCGAAAAATCCAAAATTATACTATAATTATTAATTTTTTTAACAAAAAAAATTTTAATCATTTTTATCGTCGCCACAAATCTGCCTGCAAAGTTTCAGCTCGATTAGATCACGGAAAAAGTGTTATAAATCAAATCAAAGTTTTTCCGGTAGACAACAAACCGCAGACGCTACGAGTTGAGTTGAGTAAAAGAAATATGCTAACAGCATACATTATTTATTCTGCCAATATCAACATGAATTTTTACTTAGGACTAATAAAAATACAAAGGTTTCGAGTGTTTCTAGCGAAAGACCCAATTATTATTATAAGTACAATTGCTTTGTTAACATTTCGTGGTATAATATAATTCTGCTCCCACATCGTATTGTAAAAAAATAATTTTATTTAATGGGAAAATCTTATTCACCATTAATTCTCTTCCAACATAAATAAAAGTGAAAAACATTGGTCTCTTCATGATTTCTCACCCCTCAAAGCCTTCAGAACATCCGTTCGACAGGTCCTTTTGCGCGTAAAGTATACTAGAAACATAACGCCCACCGATCTCGATAACGAACCTTAAACCCCCTTCCGGAACCAGAAAACTGTGCTTTGGGGTAAAATTCACCCCGGAAAAGCAAATAGCTATAATAGTTATATAATTTTAGATTATCAAGCTATTACTTAGATAACACAATTTTTTTTAGCAAAAAATGGAGACGATGAAAAATTAGTATTTCAGTAATATCTAATCTAAATATTATAATTTCGTTCGAATTCAAGGCTTCAAAAATAAAGTAATACGGCTGAAGAAAGAATCAAATCTCGATCGCGTGAACAGCGTTGTAGAAAATAACCGACATGGTCATCACCGAATATCCTTAGTCTCTCAAAAATATACTATAGTTTGTAACGAAACTAAAAAAATTACCCACTCCTGTCACTTTGCCACAACACTGTCGAAGAATCGAAAGCGATCTACGGTATTTAGGATTTTTGGGGTATCTGAAACATTTGGGGAATATAAAAATCCAGAAGCCAAGAGAATCGTCTCCTAAACACTAGAAAAAAAAGTACCCGCATCTCTCGGATATAAATACAGGGCCAAGCCGCGAGCGAGTTGTTATTGTTGGGCGCATTGACAGCGAAAACTAATGAAAAGTCAGTTACGGGCCGCGATGGCTAGAGTGGTCATTTGGAGCGATAACTCAGGCGAATATTCTAGCGAAGTTCCTACATAAGTAGTGAAATAAATCGAAGCGAATAAATTACGAAAGAATATATTTGAAAGAATATCGTTATGTTTAATCGTGTGAAGTGACGTTGAACATTAAATAATGAATTAATTAGTATTTAATAAATCGATAATTAATTTCCAGCATTTCCGTATATTCTTCCCGCAGCCACGACAAGTGACAATATATAAAAAACTAGCCTTACACTTAAAAAATAATTAAATGACATTTCTAATTAAAAAGCCTGTAAGACGTCGAACGTGACATAAATTAATCTAACTACCAGTGAAAACCTACAATTGGATTTTATTTTTACCAATCTTTGTATTTCCTTAATTATTGTTAGCTGTTGGTTTTTCTTGTTAAAAAAATAAAATTGAATATATTAACCATTAATTTAATATAAAATATATACAGTATATATTTGACCGGCTGCGAAGAAGCTGGTGACTGTGTCTTCTAGTCGCTGCTTTCCGCGTGTTTGAGGTTCGCGGTTTTCCGGCCGTGTTTTTTTGTTTTTTTTTCTCCGACTTAATTTTTATTTGACAGTGAATTTCAGTAAGTAACGGTTTTGCGGGATAAGTAGAAACTAAATTATTGTATTTAAGAATTGTTTTTGTTAGTCGACTAACTCGACAAAATAATCAACAAGCATCAGTGTAGATTTTGACAACTCATTATTTTGAGCATCATTACTATATATTTAAGTGGAACTTTTTTCGCGCGTGTACGAGCATACGAACCAATTTTTTTTATAAATAATTGGCTTGTAACCTCATAGCTGGGGTAAAAAAAGATTTTTGAAATATCAATCACTTTTATACATTCCAGTCCCTCTACAAGCATACACATTATTGGTCCTTTATATTCCAACCCACCTTCATTTATGCTTATACGATTATAAATATCATATTGGAAATGAATCTATACCTATAAAACTCAATATCTGTCTGTCTGCCTGTTCTCTATACAAATCTGCACCGTTTGTCCGATTCGATTCAAATTTTGCATACTTAGGTTTGGGATCTGGCGGGTAACAGTCTTTTACTCCTTCTCCTCCCCCTGATATATTTTCGATGCAAATCTGTACCGTTCGACCGATCGGACTCAAAATTTGGAAAGGTAACATAGGTGACATTTACCCCCTATTCTTTTACCCCTTTTCCTCCCCCTGAAATATTTTCGAGGCAAATCTATACCGTTCAAACGAATGGGACTCAAAATTTGCAAAATTATTCTTTAGAACCCGGCGGGTAACATAGGTGACATTTCCTACCTCCCGTTTTACCCTTTCCTTACTCCCTGATATATTTTAGATGCAAATCTATAACGTTCGAATCGAACCTTTGTTTCCCACCAAAACTTAATCTTTAACCCGTGCAATGCCGGGTACGAACAGCTAGTTCATTATATTCCTTTCACTGGCACACTCTTTCTATATCGTCGGATGACTTACTAGTTTTTTATCTTTAGCAAACTTTAAAAGCCACGTGCTTTGTTGAATTTGTGTTCCTTGTATTGGAGCATGGCTGGATAGAACGCGCATGTAAATTCTATTCAGCTCTGTTTCAATATAATAAGCAAACTAGAATTACCACCAACGACAGTTCTCAATTAAACCAAATCTAAAATACACATTAAATACAGTGCCCACATTCAACTTGCATTTCGCGTATACAAAAAGGAGAAAATGAAATTTTAAGCACATTATCCGATCACAATAATAACATATTATGGATTTGATTAATTGTATATTAACAGCGTCTGGAAGAAACGCAATTTTCTTAACACTATTTTCTAATTACTTGATGTCGTCGCTAATAAAGTTTGCTATTTGTAAAATATAACAGCAAAAACTACCATCTTAGCTTTAAATTAGTAAGTCGTAGCTTCACGTTGTGAAAATATTCCAGTGCATAGTGCACCTATAAAAGTATAAGTTAAAAAATATTATCATAAAATATCCGAGCATTTTCAATGCTAAAATAATCAAGCAAGACATACATATTTTAAATAACAAACATCAGGTTACAAATATATACAATCAAAATAATGTTGTGTATCAGTATCATTTTAGAAAAAAATTATCTTGCCCTCAAAAAAATAAACATGTTTTAGAATAAGCGTAATAAAATGAAAACACGAATAATAATAGTCATTTAAAAATATTAAAGGTACAAAATAAATGAGAAAGGTAAATAATATTTGTTCGTATTTTTGTTTCATAAGGGTTAAATAAAATACGCAATGAACTGCGTCTCCTTGTTTCGAATACAACCTTCCCCCCCTCGGTCCTCGAGTTCATTTGCACCCCACGTACCATTTTTCTTTATATTGTTTTTGATCGTTATATGTCAGTGCCATGAAAAGTTTTTCTCATTATTTTCTAATTATTTTCTCTGTCATTAAATCGAATAAAAAGATATGCGGTTACTGGAGTAGATATTGTACTGATATAACTTTAAAAATATAATATTATACATACATACTTTAAAATGTTAATATTTAGATTTTCGCGGATACAATATACAAGGATTATTTTCTAGGATAACCCACGTATTGACTTTTGTATCTATCTCAATCGCGTTTCTTTCTCAAAATTTCAAATCGCGGGTTACCCTAGAAAATAATCCTTCATAATTTAAAATTTATATATAAAATAATGTTGTGTGGCATGATCAAACTTATTTTATATTAAGATAACGAAAGTCTAATAAATGCTGAGTTTTCATTAACTCACGTGGAGACAGTGAGATGGACAATCCATGCTGCTGAAATGAATTAGTGAATTGGCTTAGAAGGGTAGCGTAACAAATACTGGAAGTAGTGAGATGTGTAAAGAAGTCCCTCGGTATAGACCCATTGCTTCTACATTTAGAAATATCTCAATTAAAGAGCCTGGCCACGTCTTGCGAAAGCCAGAAGAACGGTTGCCAAAATTTATTTTTTGGCAACTCTGGAGGGAAGATGGCTGGTGACTCAACCGAGACTAAGCTTGGATAAATAGTTATAGATAGACTGTGTGTTGATCGCTCAGCACGTACCACAGTTGCGCAAGACAGTGAAGAAATACTAATGATGACGATGATGTTCTCACGGTATTGTAAAATGAAAAGAAATCACATAATTGAAGTCTTCCGAACAATCTAGAAGTTTATAGAAAAAAATTGAATATACGAAATTGTACCAAAAGATTCGAGAGAAAACATTAAATTATATTTTTGACGGTTAGCAAAGTCATTGAAACGAGTAAATCGGTGCGATTAGCCATAGAAACGCACGTAAATATACAAGCGATAGACGAAACGGCGAGAATAAAGCATACCTATCTGTATGTGGAATATTCTGAAAGAAAATTACAGAATATTATTCCAGCTATATTGTGTCCAGTGAATTTGTGTGGTAAATAATATTTTATTTGATTTAAAGTGTTTTATTTGGATCTCACCGACGCGAACCCGTGACAATATTTTAGGATTTTAAAAAAAATTTATTAATACGTATTTTATAGAACTTGACTAAAAATATCAAAATAATTACTTGAGATTCAACTACCATTAAACTTTTAGAAATAACAAGAGCGACACACCAAATAACTGGTATATAGTAATTCCGCAAATGCGGTCACTAAAACGCTTGTGTGGAAAATGTTTGGTTGATAGAGTGAGGAATGAACAAATTAGACATGAATGCAATGCTGGCTGTAGTGTGGTAGATAGAATAAAGAAAGAAGTGCTAAGATGGTTTGATCATGTGGAACGTATGAACGAGGAAAGGATGGTTAAGAAAATATACGAGGCGAGTGTTGAAGGCAACAGGAATAGAGGGCGTCCGCGAAAGACGCGTATTTGAGGATGGCCGCAACAACCGTAGAACTTGTATGTGAAGATGTATGAATGTGGCCGAAGCACAAGTGGTCTGCCAGGATAGAAGAGTGTGGCGTTCAAACCTCTCTGCCTACCCCTGCGGAGAAACGGCTTGATGGTTAGTTAGTATTTCTCTGACGTGGGATACGTCGTATCTCCTTATAGATGCGACCACGGTTGGATAGAAGATTTATAGAAGTTCAAATAATAAAATATATACACGGATACTGTATGTCAGTGTTTATTGTTGTAATATTTACAGATATAAAAATGGTTACACAAAAATAAGCAATGGCGGGACGACGGCGTTCCATGCCTGCGCACCTCCGTGCCCGTGTGTTCAGAATCATCTATTATATTAATAAGAAGTGTTGTGATAAAAATTAATTATTATGGTCAGGTACTTACATACAATCATTCGATCATTCTGTGAACTCGTGCTTCACGAAAACCGTAGTCAGAATAGTTCACCCTTTCTCTGCAAACGACCTTTGAATTTCTTTTCAAATATTTTTTCGCTTGTTAATCATTACTCATATTTAACAGTAAAATCATTCATAAAATCAGTAGAAACACAAGTTGATTTCATTTGTAAATATATCAATTCACAAATTGTCAAATAAAAAAATTAAGCTATTGTTCCCAACGCCAAAGCCTGGCAACACGTACCGCCAACGCCGAGCAAAATCTGTAGTATTAAGACCTCTAACCATGACGCGCCATTCTTCACTCGCGTCGATTAGACTGCACGCATTTGTGCGTTTCTATCTTTCTCGCTCGCGCGCTGTAGCAATTATATTTGTAAAAATGAAGACATTTAATTGCAAAACCTTAAGACTTGTACAATAAACTAAACTAAGTTCAAATGCTCTTATTTACAAACATTTTTAATGGATCTTCAAGGAATGATGATTGCTTAGATTTGAAAATATAATATGTCGCAAATTATCCGCACTCATTCGATAAAAAGTTATGATAAAAAGCTGTTTTGTTATGAAATCTGTAAAGTGGTTCATTTTTGTTTTAACATCTTTGTTTGTTTTTAGATTTGTCTCGACTTATAATTTTGAGCGATATAAATATTATAAATTATTGATAGAAAAAATAGCTTTAAATAATGCTAGGAGTTTAGTAGGTAGGTACCTAATGTAAAAGTGTAATATAAGTAGATACTACTTGCGAACACGTTAGAAAAATATATTTCTTACCATAAAGTCTTATTGTACCATCTGCCCTTCCTAAAGAGTTCGTGGAAACACACATGTACGTTCCTAAATCCCTTTTACTAAAGCTAGATATTATAAGCTGCAGATGGACTTTGTACGGTCCTGTCTTCACTTCGCTTATTATGTGCTTCTTCCTGGAAAAATCACAAGCAAGGTTTCATCAAAAAATAATTCCAAAAAACTTCTATAAATATTAGAATAGCTTGCATTGATGAAATAAGCAAACCAAAAAAATGGTGGGCTAGAAATATTTAATTAACTTTATAAATATCAAGTTTATTTTAACTTAATTTTAGTTCTTAAAATTTACCGGTCTCGAAAATTAACATTTCTTTCAGGCTTAAAACAAACTAATTTAATCTTTCAAATTATTAATATTAATTAGTTATAATTAATTTCTTGTTAAAAAAAAGTTTATTTCTCAAGTATTTTCCGAAAACCATCTGGTTTTAAATTAATAAAGTGAAATATTTTAAAATAAAGTTAATTAAGAATTTCATACAAAATAAATTAATATAAAAAATATATACAGGGTATAAGAGAGCTAGTCCACAATACTTAACATATATATTCCTGCCTTGATTATGAGTCGAAAGTGTTCAAGCAACTATGTAAAAAATAAGTCAGAAATATTAGAAAAAAATGCAAATTTTGATTTCGCATAACTCCATAACTATTGATATTAGTTCATGGTTGCTTGAACATTTTCGACTCATAATAAAAGCAGAAATCCACTTGTAAAGGGTAGTGTACTAGCTCCGTTACACCCTGTATGTAATAGTATGATTATTATTTAATTCAAAAATACTAAAAAATTAAATAGATGATCCAAATTAATTGTTTTTAAATTAATATCCCGCAGAAGATTTAAAATGTTATATTAGAGGTATACACAATGTTATAAAAAGAAGACCTTTTTATACAATAAATATTTTTCTTACCCAGTAAGAAGCACGTCTCCTCTATTCTTTACCCAGTAGTTGATGGTGTTGGGAAACGCTTCCACAAAACACTCCAACTGAACATCTGTCCCCAGAGGTGCTCCGAGCAGTTGATTGGGTACTTTTATCACTGGGGCAACTAGAACACATTTTTTACCATTAGCATTTTATACCCTAGCTTCTATACGTGATTTCAAGATGGCATTAATTATTAAAAGGGAATTTTCATTTTCGGTTTTTGGGTAAAAAACATATTCTTTTAAATAACAAAAATATATTCATTTATTGAGTAATGTTATATTTTCAAATACTCGCACTAAATAAAAAATACGAAGTTAATCTGGTTAAATATTTTAGGAATCGTTATTTCCGGTATTGCTGCAGTGATCGTTTGTAAATTGAAAAATACACCTTTATATCGGAAATAATTGAATACCATATGAATTTTATCAAAAAAATAATTGAGATTTTATTTCAATTTCCTGATATACCTACGGTAAAAAATCTTCAGATATTGGAAAGTAAAAAAATATTTTTCTGTAAAAAAATGTATTTTTTCTAAAAAAAGGACAATTTAATCTTTTCGATAAAAAATATTTTTCTATTTTTTTTGCTTATTTGCTATAGCAAAATTTTATGCAAGTAGTTCGAGTAAGAGCTGTTTACATGCATTGGTAGTAAGTTAAGAAAAATTAATTAATTGATATGTTAATATATATACATGTAAAATAAAATCTCTCCGATGTAAAAAAATAAAATACTTTAATCTTTATTATAATTCCAATTATATTAATTTTGTTCTCCGTTCGACCGTCCGTCCGTTTGTCCACCAGTCTATCCATCTAACTTCTCGTAACGTCTGCAACTTTTTTATAGTATAAAAACTTTTTATCTTTTTTAAAAATAAATAAATATTTGTTCTTTAGGAACTGTAATGTAATGTCATTTTGACGGGTTACAGCTAGTAATTTAATTAATATAATAGGATATATACAAGAATTATACAAAAATAAAACAAACACGACCTACATAAAATTTAATCACATGAAAGAGTGCGACCATAGTATTAAACAATGTAAACTACCGTATTTAAAACTATCCTTTGTAATTTGTTAAGGTTATAAAAAAATTTAAAAAATTAAAATCTGTCTCACGAATAGTTTTTCATCATTTTTATTTTTTATTTTAAGGACACATGAATATAATAATATTGTATATATTAGAATATTATATAAATAAAGAATATAAATAATATTACGATATATTAAAAAAAAAACTTTTTTCATAAAGTTTTATTATATACACATATATAATGTACATATAGCTGTCAGTTGGATCAGAAAGTTTCTAAATGTTATTTTATAATTCACTTGATTTAAATCATATTAAAAAGTTATATAACAAAATGTTGTATATTCAATTGCGTCTTAATATTTTCCATATCTGCATATTTTTCTCTGTCTTACTTAAAAGTTTTGAATAATACATAAAAATATTAATTTATATCACATTTATTTATTTCCTGGTGCATAATAATATTTTTTTCATTTCTGTGTCTACTTTTTCTGAAACTTTGAATGGCATTTAATTTCAGTAATCTTTGAAATATTGATAAAATAAATAATAAATATATTTCATAATGTCATAATTTCATAATAATAATAAATATAATAATCAGTTGTCACCGCATGAAGTCAAAACTACGATGGTGTAAATAATCGTGACCAGAACCCTTTCAAGGGATAATTCAAAGATATGAATGGTATAAAATAAAGGGTCCGTTAGCTTACAATTCACGTTTAGGGTTATTCTTTTGCTGACAGCCGGTGGAACATCATTGGAGGCTATACAGAGGTACGCTCCCATCTGCCTTCTCTCCAGCTTCACGAGTGTCAGGCTATCTCCTGCGAAGGTTTCCGCTATGGAAAAGGGAAAAAATACATTTTTAAGGATCATTCAAGTTATCTTTGTAACCGCGTTACAACTTTCTATTGGACAAAAGGACTACTAAAAGTCTTGTGACTTCTATTGTAGAAATATTAAAAATATTAAAAGAAAAAATATGTATATAATGAGTATATTGATGAGTAAAATGATAAAATAATATTGAAAAAAATTCTGTTTTTAATTATTTTAATATCATCATATCGTTTACCAGTATTAATTTCATTATGTTTTTCTCTTTATTTTATCAATTCTTGGGACCCAATTTTATATATTGCCTTTATTTTTGTATTGTATGAAGATAATTATGCCTAGTTTATACTTATTTTTGTCGATTTCTTAGAACTTGAGAGGTATGTTAGGATGTACATAAGTAAAATGTTAAATGAAACTTTATTAAACAATAAAATATATACCACAACCAACGTCTGTCATTTATATTTCCAAAAATAAATAAAGTTTATTTTAGTAAAAAAATCGTGCCCTGTAGGTATGTTGTTATGATATTAAAATTTGTATAAGCGCAGGTTATTTGCTGTTTATCCTGGCCACGAAGAAAATTTAAATCAGGAAACTGAGCTTATGTCATTTAATTTCTCGTCACGGCTTTGTCCGGAAGGCTTCTCAAACATCTTATGAATCTCTGTAATCATGTCAATAATATAACTGGTATAAATATGAAAACAAACAATTTATATGTTTATATAATTAAAACTTACTACACTATGGGTTGGTTGGTTTGTTTATTTTTTATATTTATTTTTATTTTTTTATTTTATTTTATTTTAAATAAGACATCTACAAAATACAAGGTGCCTAATTTATTTAAAAAAAACACTCAACTCAATATCCCAATTACAAGTGCTTTTGTCCCGCTCCAGCAACATGCATTGTAAATGCAATACGTTCATGTAAGAATTGACATGCACGGCAGAGCGATAGATGTGTACAGTGCACATGGTGGACAATCAAACAAAATATAAGTGGTAACAGTTATTGATACAGACTGACATGAACATCGCAAAGGAGACTGGGAAAATTTGTATGGGAAGTGGTCCAAGAACCAAGAAGAAGGTTGTGGTATTTATGTGGGGATACCTCACCCTTGGGCAAAGGGGAATCAAAAACTGACCCGGCAATTTTAACCAATAGCGACACTGTAAAATATGAAAAATAAAAAGGGTTCTACTTTTAGCAGTCGACCATAAGAAAAAAGTAAAACAACGTTTTTGTACAAATAATATTGTTTATTTTACAATTCATCGATGTGACGATTTCATATCCTTTGCTGACAAATTATGTTTGGAAAATAAATAACTTTATCAGGCCTTCTTTAAATCAGTGAAACCTCTGTAATTGATAAAATACAACAAACTTTTCAGTAAACCATAGTAAAGTTAGGTAGATCAGAAATTAATATTACGTTATTACTATAATTAAGTAAATAAATAGTAAATAAGACATCAAATTATATTATAGTTCTTCGTAGCAAGACAACCAAAGATATGCAAAAAAAAGTTTTTTATTAGCATTATATTTTTTAACAAAATATAATTCGTCTTTATTTCTTTATAATATTTTATATTTATATCAATTTAATTAATCTGAATAATTTACCTAAAACGGTGAGCACGTATAAAAGTTTCTAGAAGGTAAAATTTACTTTGATATTAATGTATGCTGCTCATGATTCCAACGGCAAAAGATGCTGCTAATATTCTTTTAAGCTCAAGCAGAGAATAACGATTTGTCAAAATGTAGTGAAAAAATAATATTATTAATATTTTTCACTTTTTACAATTAAATAATTAAATTATCCCTTTTACTTTATATCTGTATGGCAGAAAAGAGCTGTACAATATAAACACAATTTTCATATAAAACTGTTAAGATTAATAATAAAAGCTATAGCGTACAATCCAAAATAATAATAAAAAAAAATATTATATCCACAAAGTTTTAAAAATGTAACCTATAAATATGAACGAGATATTTTTTATTTTTTATTTTATTTTATTTATTTATTATAAATAATTTCACTCGGTATAACAACTGTACCATATCCTGTCTCGCTAGAAAAATATATAGACAGGCAAAATTTACGAAAGTATGTAAGTAAGTGTATGTAATACGAAATAAATACATATCAAACTTAATAATTTTCTTGTCTGTCCGTCCGTCCGTTTTTCTGTCTGTCTGTTCCCATAACTTCGTGCAACGTCCGTAATTTTGTTCGAATTCAAGGCTAAAAAGATGGCCGGGGCCCTTATAATATAAATGTAAATAAAAGTAACAACATAATGAACTGTTACGGTATTCTACTCGAATGTTATAAATATCCAAAAATTGGATAACCAAAAAAATTCTATTTCCAAAAAAACCGTTTTCAATTTAAGTAATAAATTTTTGTATAAAAGTTTTATACCGATCAATACAATTCATATGAAATAACTTTTTGATTTCTAGAGGGAGAGTCCTCGTGAACTTTCATACCGTAGGTATTCAGTTGTCAAAGTTTTTGATCATTATTTTTTCATGTTAATCAACGTTGGATATGGTCCTGTTCCTAGATATTGATATTTGTGGCGATGTTTGATATTCCCTGCTTTACTCCGTGTGGATAGATTACATGGTGAGTAAATTGGTTTTTGGGTTACTGGAGCGTAATTAGGACTGCAGAAGGCTGTTTACTTTACGCTGTATATCTTGTAATATCTAGAGACCGTAGGCTTCATACGCGTTCCGTTATATGTTCATTTGGGGTATAATTAACCATTACCGCTTCTTTGCTTAACCTAAGCGTTGTGATTTATTTACATAAACTTTGATTTGGTTTTGCGGATGAGAATGTGTTCAGAACCATTTTCTAAAATATTATCTAGGTGTGAATTTACAAGCCAGATGGTATGAATAGCGTCAAAATTAATATCATTGAGTGATTTGATAGGTACATTGTGATGCAAAATTTTAATTAATTAAAAATATAATTTTAATGTAATTTTGTAATACAAACACAACATGATTTATTAATTTATTACTGCTATGGTTTCGAGGTTGTCATTTTTAACTATGCATGTCATCTTTAGGTATAGTTATTAATTATAACTGATGATGAGAGAAACTACTCATATATAACTTATATCATATGTTTATTACTAAGTTACATAAAAATTATATTTTAAACGCAAAAATTCATAAGTCATTTTACTATATTTTTCAGTTTTTTTATTTTAATATTAAAATAAAAATAATAATTATCTCGCCATTCCTCTGGATAGGCGGGAATAAAAGAATGCCACAATCTTACGTCTTTCCATTTCACTCTTGTCTCTTCCACCTTCATACATCCTCACTGATTGTTTAAAATGGGGTGATTCCTAATAATTGGTTCATCTGATCGTTCCAGGTATTTTGAAAATGAGCCTCTGTTTCTATTGATTTATATTACCCCATATACTTTTCAGCTTTATATTCTCGTTCATACGTTTTAGGTACATGAGTACGGACTATTCTACTCATAGGATTACAATTGCTCCTAATTTGTTCATTCTTTACTATATCGTCTAGATTTTCCTCATATGTACCTCATTTGGTCTACAGTCGTACCACATCTATTCATGTGACATATTCCTACATACAATAATTTCATTAATTATTACACTATGCAATTTTCTTAGCACAGTCGCCCGCCTTATCGCCGCTATCATTCTCAACCTTACGTCCCCTAGGAAACATACCTCTGAAACTCTTTCATTTATTTAAAACATACCTAAATTACGCAAAATACTATGTAAATCTTCTATGAGATCTATAATTGTGCTCCATGGCTCGTTATAGGTACAGACCATAATAAAAAAAAAAAAAAGCGAAAAGCGACTTTATTCATAGTATTACTAAAAAATATGTATGATTGACTCGCTATACATTTCTTATTTTGGTTATTAAATTTTTTTAATCATTCATCAGTTTATTTACTTAACAAATAAAAAACACTCTCACGTAAAAAAAATATATGGAGTACATTTCTAACAATCCTTATATAGAGGCAAGTCAAATACATGTTCCTGTACTATCGCGAAATGATTATATATATTTTTAGCAAGTTTTTTATATCTTCGATCCTTTACAGTAGACCGCAACCTTCTTTTATTTTGTTTTTAACTTTAAATTATTAATTTAAATGCTACCACATCTGCCTTGGGATAAAGTAATTTCGTTTGATTGTTTTTTCTTATTTCAAATCCTGCAATAAAATAATCCTACAGAGCGTGTAAGGGATATCATAGAAATCTACCTTTTACAACCTCTCTGGGTCCTTTTCTCAAGAGGAGATGATCTCCGTCCTCCCTCCTCCACAGTATCCTCGGTAAGGGTCTTCCAGTAGCCCTGCAGACAAGCGTGCTGTTGTCCCCCTCTTGTGCCGTGACGTCACCGGACGTCTGACCATCCGATATATCAGGTGGAACTGAAAAAATTGTATTAAAAAAATAAATTGTAAAATCGAGATACGGATCGATAGTTGTGGAAATATCTACCATGGAAATTATCAAGCATGTACATAATATTAAAATTCACCGAGATAATCACTCAATTTGTTTAAAACATCCACGCTACACGTTAAGGTGTGTCTATTTATTACATCCTTCTGCCTTTTGGGTTATAAAATAAAGCATGACCTCGATTACATAAATAGTTATTTGGTATGGATAGGCTATAATTATCCAGTAAGTTTGGATAATTATGGCCTATCCATACCAAATAACTATCCCTAACCATCATCACTAGGACCCCCAAAATCACTAGGAATTTCTATTTTCGCAGCTATTCTCTCTCATTTTTTCTATAGGCTACAGTAATTGCATTCTCCTAGCAGTTCTTCGTGGTGCATGAATAAAATAGACTTTTTAAACCTGGTATAAATATCTTTTGGTTTATATAAAGATATTAAAAAAGTGTTAAATAATAGACCATCCTTCTTCGGTGAAACAGAGTTGAAATTGCTTATTATTGTATGAATATCTCCCCACGATATCTGTGCAAATCTACACCGTTTGACAGATCTTACCCAAGTTTTGCATACTTATATTTTAGGAACCGACATGTAAACGTACATCATTTTTGAGGGATCACACCTTATATCAATTATATTTTTGATACTCCGTAATGTATTTATGTATTCAATAAAATAATTTTATTAGAATTTTCCCGGATACAACAAAATATAATATTTACACGAAGAAACTGACGTTAATTTGTCAATGCATGTATGTATTTAGGGAGGAGTGGTGCGGGGAGCGCAGTGCTTGGCTGGCAGAGCACGATGCTTAGTGCACGGGGCACCAGATTCAGAGGATTGTCGATCTTCCCTCTTTAGTGTCGCGTGTTTTACTTCTCTTCATGCTATCTTTCTTGATGACGAATGTTTTTTTCATTTATTTTTAGCACTTTTACGAAAAAGTGGTATAAATTTTTAAATTTTTTTCGCTACAATTATTCACTTTTGTGAATCCACCATTAGGTTAATGATTAATCAGTGCAAGTAAAAATTGTAAAGTTTCATGTTGTCATAAATCGTGGCTATGGGAGAAAAATGAAAATACTGGAAATTATTAGCGATTTTGAATAAGTAATTAATTATTTAATTAATTTGATAAACTCACTTAACAAAATCACACTTTTATGAAATTTATTACTTATCTTTAAATACTTTATTACCGCTGGGTAATATTTAATTTATCTTAAAATTTGTTAGAATATTCCATCTAATTTTCGCGCGTAATTTAAATCGCTCATTTATCAGTAAGCGCTCGTCCTATATTTGGCTTCAATTGTTCTGTCTCTCAAATTCCACAATTGGCTACACCGGTCATCGTTCTGCGGCTGATATGGCGCCGATAGAAATGTCAAAATAATGACTGACCGCGTACCTGTCGGTCTCGCTTTGTATACGCAATCCGCTGGCTCTTCCAATTCTACATACACGTACACTAAGCTTACAGCACCGGAACATGCATTTCAAGTATTTCCATACAGTGCTAAACTGTATGGAAATATTAATATAAATATTTATGCGCCATTATGACAAGACAGATAGGTAAATTCATAGCGGCATGTACAATCTACGCAATATATTAAACAAAAATACTATTAAAATGTTGTACCACTCATCAGTGCAATCCCCCTTACAGTATGGTATTATTGGGTGGGGAGGGGCTTATAAGTCCTACGTACAGCCATTAATCACAATACAAAAAGTTATTATAAAAACGATTCTCATAAAACCTTGTGACTATCCTACTGTAAATATATTTCAAGAATTTAATGTACTATCAATCACAAACATATACAAAACTAACTCGATATGCCAAATTTATAAAGGTTATCTTGTAAATAAATCGAATCCCTTAGTCTGTATAAGTAATAGACATAGAACAAAGGGGCAAATAAAGATACCAACTTTAAAAACCACCATGGCACAAATACATATGAGTTATAAATGGGAGTTCAATGGTAAAATACATTGTTGTCACAGAACAAATTTCAAGAAAGAAACATTCCAAAATACGAACAGTTTAAGAAATAAGTCAAATCCTTGATTTTGGACAACGATGTTTTGTAACATTGCCCACATGTCTCAAATGGTTTCTGTAATATAAAAATTACTACATCTAAATGGTTTCTGCTTTTGTACTTTAATTTGGCTTGTAAATACTCCACCCATAAGCGCGAGCTTTTGTCTCATATTATGGGGAGTATAATGTCTTTAAAATGTTATATTATAAAAAATTACTGTATAAATAAAAATAATAAATAAATAAGTTATTTATGTGGAAAAATCACGTTTGTCTCGAATTATATATTATATATATTTTTTAACTTTGCTTGGTGTCTCGAACGATCCGTGAGTGTACTAAATGGATTCCAGTGAACTTGAGAGGTTGATAAACAAGATTGATATTTGAAACCCTTAAAATAATCTAATAAAATAATATAATCAATTTATTCCCCGTATATAATTTAGGATTCTAATTCATAAAGCTTAGATATATATATTCATACATATGTATATAATGTACACGTTTTTATGAGCTTCATGATATCGAAGCACTTTGAGCCAAATTCGGTTTGACATGTCTCAGAGGATAAACCAAATGAAATTTGCATGGGAAGAGATTGGTTCACGTCCTTCATTAACACGTGTCACGGAGATGAGAAGATCTCAAATTTAAGAGAAATAAATGATTTTGAATAGGACTATAAATAAGTAAATATATTTTTTGTTATAATCTTAAAGATATGTCCTTGGCTCGTGGTCGATATAAATTAAGATATGTCCAATTTTTATCAAACACTTAGAATTACGTGTGATGTAATAGTAAACAAATGATGCCTAGAAATGAAATTAACGAGTTGTAAATGAACGTGTATTTGGGAAATATGTGTACTAGATACGGCAAGGCTGATTACTTACTTACTTACCATCACGACGTTTTCCGCGGATGTAGACAGAGAGGATAGAGCGTCATGCTCTTCTGTTTTGATACTACTCTCACCTCATCCACATTTATAGATTTTCGCACGCAAGCTCGACAACTGTTGAGGCTCCCAACAGGACCATCTTCCATTATCTGGTTAATCTGGTTAAACCAAGTCTTCCGCGGCCACCCTCTCTTTTTGGAGTCTTCAACACTTCACATATTTTTTTATAACTTATCTCATTCATTCGCTCAACATGCCTGAACCATCTGAGCGACCCTAACTTTAATTCTATTTACTATGCTTAGATCAGCTTTACTTTATTTTCTAATATCAACATTATTTACTCTATCTTAAAAGTATTTGTCACACATACATCGTAGTGACCTGATCTCCTATACATTTAATTTAATATCATTCCTCTTCGTCAGCTCCAGGATTCACTTCCGTACATCAGTTTTGGCACCAAATTCCATTGTGTATCGCTAGTTTTGCTTCAGTAGACATATTTAATTATAAATCATTGCATTCAAGGCATCTTACTCCCTGCAGTCATCCTCTTTTCGATATATTTCTTAGCCTTCCTCTTTATTCATAATTATTTATAAATTTGTTGAAACAATGTATGAAAAATAAAATAAAAAGGAAAAATATTGTTATTTTTTTGTCACGATTAAATTCTAAACCATATAATCATTTAATCGTTTGGTTTATTTAACTAACGAAATTAAATTTAATAATATTATTTTCATAATGTTCTTACAGAAGTGCAAAACACAATTTCTTAACCCTATTATTTTTAAGGTTATTGCTGAAACAAACAATATAAAAAGTAATGGCGTATATATTTCATTATTTCCTTGGACTTTTTATTTTTTACTTCAGTGAGTGCACTTGTAAATATTTTCACACAAGTCCATTATAATCGAATCATCATGAAGATACAGCTTCTAAAAATACTTAAAAATTTTCAAAATTACGTAAAATACTTAAGTAATTTCAAAATTAATTGCGTTTTTTAGTTTTTTATTTATTTATTTTAGGTAAAATTAACAACATATTAAGAAATATAAAAAAATGGATTTTAAAATTTTTCGCTAAATATAGTGATTTGTTAGAAAATAGTTTTATTCATTAGAATATAGTTTAATAGAATTTTACATATAATATGTAGATAAACATCCGTTTATTTTCTTATTATATGTAAAAAGAGAACTTTACTATTGCATAGGAGTGAATAACGTCTAAATGAGTACATTTATTATATTATATGAAAAAATTTAATTATCTTTATAAAATTCACAAGAATTATTATTAATGATGCCTTATATTCCTCACAATAATGTTAACAGTTAATAACTCCTATACACAAAAGTTGAGAGTGAAAAATGTTAATTACCCACAAAATTAATCTCCATTAATTTTCTCAAATTTTTTCAAGAAACCTTGGATAACTTTCAGAAATTTTATGTCTTTAATAGTATCTATTTTTATGTGATTCATATTTTTTAAAGCTAACAATATTAAGCGGAGGTAAAATTAAAAGATAAAAATATTCATTAAAATTTCATCAGCTAGAAATTTGAATTAAAAATACAATACCCGTTGGACTAACTTGGAACATTAAAATTCTACCCTAAAAATGAGAAACAAAGAAAAGTTTTTAAAATACCGACAAATAATAAATCTTTTAAGCTGTTTGTTTCTGGATTGAAAACGGCGAAAAGTTGTAAAAATTATCTTTACAAAAAAATGCACGTTGGTTTTCCTTTAAGATCTTCTAATAAACGGACCTCAAAATTTTCTCTGAATATTTATATATTAGGTCCTTACATATGAAATTGACGTTTAGTATGGGAGGAACATAAAGCCGATTTTTTTTATTATAATATATTTATTTAATCAAAGTATGTACCATTGCTATCTATGCACTTTTGCCATCTCATAGGTAGTTCATCGATCCCTTTACTATAAAAACCATTCGGACGGGAATCAATAAAATCTTTGAAGGCGGTTTTGACTGCCCCATCGGAGTTGAATTTTTTCCTTTGCAAGAAGTTATCCAAATTTCGAAAAAAATGGTAATCTGTTGGGGCAAGGTCCGGAGAGTACGGTGGATGTCTTAGACATTCCAATTGAAGCTCCTCTAATTTGGTAGCCGTCTGTTGTGCAGTGTGTGGTCTAGCGTTATCATGAAGCAGCAGTGGCCTAGAGCGATTAACCAGCCTCGGTTGTTTAGCAGCTAGCTTTTCCATCATGGTTTGCAGTTGCTGACAATAGACATCTGCCGTAATCGTCTGGCCAGATTTAAGAAAGCTGTAGTGAACGACACCAGCACTAGTCCACCAAACGCTCACAAGTAACTTTTTTGGAGTCAATTTTCGCTTGGGGCATGGTTTGGCTGGTTCGGCAGGGTTCAGCCATTGCGATGAGCGCTTCCGATTATCGTACAGGATCCACTTTTCATCACAGGTAATGATTCGATTTAAAATCCCTTCATTATTGTGCCGGTTGAGTAATGCAACGCAGCAGTCAACGCGCGTTTGTTGATTTGCTTCACTCAATTCGTGAGGTACCCACCTTTCAAGCTTTTTCACCTTACCAATTTGCTTCAAGTGGATTAAAACAGTTTTATCACTAACACCGCAGCCTGCAGCTAACTCGGATGTGGTTTGCGATGGATCCGCTTCCACAATAGCCTTCAATTCTTCATTATCAACTTTGGTCTCCGGCCGTCCACGGGGCTTGTTCTGCAGGTCGAAATTTCCAGAACGAAAACGTTGGAACCAAAAACGCACTGTGTTTTCTTTTGCGGCACCGTCGCCATACACATCATTAATCCTTCGAGCCGTTTCTGCAGCACTGGTGCCACGGTGGAACTCGTACTCGTTAATAACGCGATATTTCAAGTTTTTCATTTTATAAACTGAGTGACGCAAAGAAAAAAACAATTGAGGAAAAAACAAATGAATTATAATTTTCAAAACACAAATACATGAGTAAATAGCTGTATAAATTTGGATTTGGAATTCCTAACCAATGAGAAGATATTTGAGATCAAATTTGCCAGTACGGAAAAACGTCAATTTCATATGTAAGGACCTAATATTATCAAGTTTAATTTCATTCAATATCAGATTTCTTCTTCTTCTTTAATGACCTATTAGGACTCGGAAATATATGATTGCTGTCACAATTGGGCGCCATCTATCCATTGACAATAAGCCCCGACAAATACGCCAGCGACAAACACGCCCCGGCAAATGCGCCCAGAACAAATATTGAATCGCACGGTAGATAGTGAATTGTATCTCAATAAATTAATATTCTCAATTATATTCCTTGTACATACGTATATAGACCATCAAAAGAAGTTTATACCCAACATAATCATGTTTTAAATAACTTTATTTCAAAATAAATTATTCAAATTACTTCTTAAAATTTACTTTGTAGCATTTAACGTGTTGATTTTTTACAACTAAAGTGAATTGTGGTTAAAACAACGGGTGATTTTTTTTATTTATTAAATTAACTGCAAATTATGACTTTTAATCAATATTTTTTAAAATAAATATCTTTAATTCTTTAGTTCATGTGACCTTTGCCAAATTAAATTATTGTATTAATAATTATATAGAGTATAATCTGCAGTTTCATTTATATCTTCTCATTTGATTTATAAGCATCGATGGTGGCATCGCGTTGTGCCTTAGTTTTTTTAAGGATACATTAATTTTTGATTTGATTTCAGGCGCATGCGATCAGGGCGTATTTATTACGGGCGCATTTGTCGAAGCATTTTTGTTGTGGGGACATTTGTCGTGGTATATTCATCGCGGGCGTATTTATCGGGGTATATTTGCTCTGAGCGCAATTGTGGGGTAACCTTCTCTATACTCTTACCTTTATTTTCTGACTATCTACATCTTGGTCTTTTCTTTTTCCTGGATATTTATGTACGAGTTTTTTAGTGAAACCAATTGCTGAATTGAGTAATTTCATGCAACCTTAATCAGCATGGAAAAAACCTTCTGCAGTCATAAAGAGAATGAAGTAATTAAAACAATAAAAATCCTAAACCTCCATATCTCGGATTTGGGACTAGACATCTAGAGAAGTAAGAGGTCTTGTACCTCATAGTGTATATGCATTGTATTTTGTACATGTATATGTAACTATGTATGTTTTTTTCACTTGCATTAAATTAATTATTTATCAAATTTTTAAATTACATTTTGTCGACTGTTTTTATTATTTTTTTAAATATTTACTCATTGAATGAATTATTTCTAAAAATTTTTTAATGGATTTTTATTTTAAAATATTCAAATTACAATATAATGCTCAATTATACTATATTTATTGTATTTTAATATTTTTCGTATATAAACCTGCAATGTATTAATTAATCCTTTTTTTAAACAGTATTGTCTTATTTTGTCTTATTGCATTTTATTTTAACAAATTTTAGTTACTATGTTTAACCACACTATTTTGTTATATCTATTGCCTTTTCATATTATTACTTGTAAAAGTCCCCCTGGGCGTAAATAAATAAATAAATAATGCTGGGAAATATTGCCGGAAGTCGTGGCCTTGGAAGAAGGAGACAAAAACCTAAGGCAGTGGTTTGGTCAGTGTGCTGCAGAGCTTTTCCGGGTAGCAGTCAATAATGTGGTAATGTGGTGATAGCATACATTATAGCCAATGTCCGTTGAACGGATAGGGTACAAGAAGATCAAGAACTGTATTGGGACTCACCGCATACCCCGCCAATTGCAGTTTCCTTTTTTCACTTTCTTAAGAATGAATGAATTTATTTATTTTTGATGGTAAAATAAGAATATTTAACGAATTTGTAAAGTTTTCTTTTAATAATTTAAATTAATAAAAAAAAATTTAAAAAAATATGATAAATTTTAAAAAATCCCTGACCAACAGAAGCCTTTGTTGTCCTCAAAGTGTTTATTTACTTTGGTGTATATATTTTCTACAGCAGCACAAAAAGCCTCCATTGTATTCGGTTTGCGAGGGTGACAAAATGTGTTTTGCCCGAAGGGTGGATGAAACTTACAATCAGAATGTTGTTAACGAGGCTAGGGGATGAATTTTTATACGAACAGGAAAAAGTGTCATTTGTTTCACAAGAACTAATGAAAATTTCTTCTGTTCAGCTAATCGTTGTGAATGTTTTGATGAATGATATTAGTTGTGACGGTATATTTTAGATTTTTATTTCAACGTAAGCCGTTATCTGTTCACTTTATAATTAATGATTTAGAAGTAACTTTGTGGTGCAAAATGTTATTAACATTAAACTGAAATTTTTACTATACACACGTTGAAGATATATATAATATTACTTTATTTTTATAGAGGAGTAGTTTTTCTTATCATCAGGTATTTTTGAGAACGAGTTATTAATTATGCTTTATAAATAAATGGCTACAATCAAGTTTTATAAATAATCACAAACAAAAGATTCATTGTAATAAAAGAGACCAACATAATTTTTTTTAAATAATGTAAAATGTTTCCAATCCGTAACAAAGTTATTTTTACATGCTTTAATTAAGTTTCACTATTCTGTCAGGGATGAATCATGTAATCAACATTTGATACACCTTCTGACTAATAATAACTCTGAAATTTGTCAGAGAGACGTATTAGTGATGACAATATTATGATCATTCATTCATTTTTCAAAATAAATTTAATTAATACAAAAATATGATTTTAATAAAAAAAGACGGTCGTCAGCACCACTATTCTCGCTGAAAGACAAGTGAAATATAATAAAATCATGATTTTTAAACTTGGCAAAATACGATATTGTAGTAAAAAGAAAAGCAAATAATTTTTGTACCGACAGAACAAAAGGTACAAATAATCAAGTATTTGGTGGATCACATTAAAATATTTGAGAAAGGACGTATTACAGTTAGTCTTGTGACAACAGCAAACAACAATGATAATCGAGTAGGCGATAATCAACAAGTGAAAAAAAAAGTATTCGTTAGTCGTGAAGTAAAAAGTTTCGTAACGTCAGCGTAGGTTACGAAACATTCTCGATTGGCGCAAATCAGTGCGAATTATGAAATAATTTTAGTTATGTTTGTCTCCAATGACTTTGTAATTATAAATATAAGTTAAATTAACTCGAGTGTTTCGTTTTGTGTCTCACCATGTGATGGTCGACATAGAGATAGATTTAATAAATTTAGAAAATCTTAAAATAATAATATTTTAAAAAAAGCCAAGTATGGACATCAAGAATATATTTCTTCTGGTTTGAATCGTTTAAAAGTAAAAGCCTGATATATTTCTTCTCAAGATTCTATGTATTATAAGAGGCTAACAAAATATTGAATATTCAGCTATACAAGTAATATTTCTTAGATCTTTATTATACCATAGATATAATTCTGTGTTAAATTAATATTGTTTGGCAATCCTAATAGACTCGACCTTGTGAGTAGGTGTGAACGAGCCTTTATTATTTATGAATCGGAACAGCAAGTCTCGCGTGTAGCGGGTGCTTAACTATTATTTTAACGAAACGGACCAATCACAGGCGCGCTTTACCTTCGACGGGTTGAGCCAGTGGCGACCATCCTGATGACTGAATCCGGCCAATGGCGGGCGCCGGCGGTGAAGTCATCGCGCTATAGATAGGACAGGATGAGTCACTGCACTAGCGTGAATTTCGGAGGTATGGTGCAATCGTGACTATAAAAGGAGCGAAAACCATATACTCAGCCCCTTCATTTCGAGACCAGACCTGCGAGCGGAAGCGCTGCCCGAGAGACTACTGCCAGAGACTTCATTTGGAGAACAGCATTTGCGGACGGAGTTGCTGCCCGGACGTATGGAGGAATCTACCATTCATCAGTACCAGAGAGGATCATACCGCCACTGTGTAACAGCTAAGGAACACATTTATATTATCTATCGATTAATTATTTTCACTATTGAAATGTATTTATTTTGGGAAGATTTAAAATCGGAGCAATAATGTATAATTAATAACCAAATTAATTAATCAATTAGAAAGACATACAGTAAAATCTAATTCACGAAAAAATATTAGGTTACTACTGGGATTCGAACCCAGGTCACCTCCTTTCCGGGGCCGGTGCTCTGACCACTAAGCTATAGCAACCCTCTATGTTTCCGTGAATATATCGACCTTATATGTAGTTCTTATTTTTTATTAATTGATTAATTTTTATTTTTGTCCATAGAGCAATCCACTTTTTTGATACGGTAGTTGAAATTACTTTGCAATGCCACCGCTAGATGGACGCCATGATTAATTGAATAATTCATTTTTATTTGGACATACATTTATACAACAGATATTATATATTCAAGAACACATTCATATTTGTGAAGTTGTAATTTTTCAGAACAAAGTTCTGTGAAATATTTAATAACCAAATTAATTAATCAATTAGAAAGACATACAGAAAAATCTAATTCACGAAAAAATATTAAGTTACTACTGGGATTCGAACCCAGGTCACCTCCTTTCCGGGGCCGGTGCTCTGACCACTAAGCTATAGCAACCCTCTATGTTTCCGTGAATATATCGACCTTATATGTAGTTCTTATTTTTATTAATTGATTAATTTTTATTTTTGTCCATAGAGCAATCCACTTTTTTGATACGGTAGTTGAAATTACTTTGCAATGCCACCGCTAGATGGACGCCATGATTAATTGAATAATTCATTTTTATTTGGACATACATTTATACAACAGATATTATATATTCAAGAACACATTCATATTTGTGAAGTTGTAATTTTTCAGAACAAAGTTCTGTGAAATATTTAATAACCAAATTAATTAATCAATTAGAAAGACATACAGAAAAATCTAATTCACGAAAAAATATAAGGTTACTACTGGGATTCGAACCCAGGTCACCTCCTTTCCGGGGCCGGTGCTCTGACCACTAAGCTATAGCAACCCTCTATGTTTCCGTGAATATATCGACCTTATATGTAGTTCTTATTTTTTTATTAATTGATTAATTTTTATTTTTGTCCATATAGCATGGTTATTAAAAATATTTCACAGAACTTTGTTCTGAAAAATTACAACTTCACAAATATGAATGTGTTCTTGAATATATAATATCTGTTGTATAAATGTATGTCCAAATAAAAATGAATTATTCAATTAATCATGGCGTCCATCTAGCGGTGGCATTGCAAAGTAATTTCAACTACCGTATCAAAAAAGTGGATTGCTCTATGGACAAAAATAAAAATTAATCAATTAATAAAAAATAAGAACTACATATAAGGTCGATATATTCACGGAAACATAGAGGGTTGCTATAGCTTAGTGGTCAGAGCACCGGCCCCGGAAAGGAGGTGACCTGGGTTCGAATCCCAGTAGTAACCTAATATTTTTTCGTGAATTAGATTTTTCTGTATGTCTTTCTAATTGATTAATTAATTTGGTTATTAAAAATATTTCACAGAACTTTGTTCTGAAAAATTACAACTTCACAAATATGAATGTGTTCTTGAATATATGTATAATTAATATCACGATTTCTTGTGTGATCTTGGCTCAATTCGTACGGGAATATCTCCCAAACGAATATATTTTGATGCATGGGGATTTTCATACCATTTGTATTAACAATTGATTTCACGGAGCTCTATAAGCAGTGCTTAATAGATTCATAATAATTGTCGACGCGTTATGTATTGCATTACCAGATATCAATCCAAATCGTACGAGAAATTCTTCCGAACGAATATATTTTAAAGTATGGGGATTTTCATACTATTTTTACTAATAATTGAATACACATAATTCTATAAGAAACGCTTAGTAGCCTTATAATAATTGTATTGCATAAGTATTGCGCAATCCGGTCCTCAGCTAAGTCTTTATGATTTGAGTACCTCGGTGTATCCGGCTTAACAAGTAGCTTCAGAACGACGAGTAAAGGACAGAATGGGGAGATCTAACTGAAATTGGATTTTTCTGGTTTATGAACGTTGAGCTAGGTGAGGTTGTGGATGACGCTCGTGTCATAAGCCTGGAATCCGCGCAAGCCCCTGTGAGGTACTCTTAAAAGCGGGACCTCCCTTGTTGATCAGAATGGCCACTAGACTCGACCTTCGCGCCTCATCCTGCTCAAAAACGGCGTGAACCAACGTCGTGAATTCTCTGGCTTTGGAAGGATTTCCATGCTTGAATGCTGTAAAACCTTGATAGAAAACGTTAACTTCTATTTCGTCCTTTGTAAGAAAGACAGGGCCAGAATTAGTTTAAAAATCATTCACTCATATGAAATAGCTGGAATATTATAAATATGTTACTAACACTCTAACATTTGACCAAAGTAAATGTTGCAAGATGCAGAATCGTGGGACGCCATTCTGAAAAGGCATAATGAGATTGCACAATAATTTGAAACATCGCTGACTATGCCCGCAAAGGAGGCTATAATGTCGTCATCAATTCGTACCAAGAGAGTACATGATTCTTCAAACACCGGCCTTAAAGAAAGGCGCCTCAAGACAACACCCATCATCAGAAACTCGTACCAAAAGAGTACGGCCATCTCAATTATAAGCCTAAAAGAAGGGCGTCACAGGATCACATCTCGTAAAGAAGAGATAGAGTCTCGGGATGCAGTAAGTTCCGGAGGAACAAGGGGGGCCATTTAGTCACTTAGGAAGTTGGTCACCGGGTTTAGGCGGGCGCGGAGCCTTAACCCCCCTCGGAAGAGATGCTGAGGGTTTAAAAACCCAAAATTTAGCATTCAAAGAGACTATTATTTCATATAAACTCACGGGCTGTTGTAGAATCCTTTCGAACAAACCATCCCCGAGACCTTATCTACTTATTTATAAAGAAGTTTCGCTTCAAAAATGTCGTATTTCGTAAATAGCAAATATATGTATTATTTTCTCACGGAATTAATATGAACAGGTTCATGCACGTCTAGGACAAAACCATTCAAGGTAAGAATTTGCTAATACAAAGTGTTTATAATTATTAATTTCAGTGTTATTTAATATGTGTGAATTTTTCCCTTTGCACCGTTCGAACAATTCTACTGGTTTGTCTCCAAACGGAAATGTTTTATTTCTAATACACGAATTCTTCTGGTGAACGTATTTTATTGTAACATAAATGTATAGATTACTAGGTTCGTTAGATGTTTTTATTACGTAATATTGTGCAATTGTTTCCACACTGCTCCTATAAAAGAATTTGAAGTTATTACGATACACAACGGGGTCCCTCATCCATTAGACGAATCATGTGCCAATTCAACGACGTATTACGAATAGTATATATCGTATTTATCGAGATTTAGTCGCATTTATTATTTCTAGTAAGGTTTTTAGTATTGGTGCCAGGCGCCATTATGAGGCGGAAATAGTTCATATTTATAGCCCGACTGTAATAGGTATTTTTGTCGCGTAAAAGGTAGCACCTTTAGAAATATAACTGTGTTTATGTTTCGTCCCTGACGGACAGGATGGTATAGCTGTGGTTATTTAGGTAATACATTTAGTAAATGCAAAGGGCATTAGGTATTATCAATTTCGTATGCGAACACAAGATGTTAGTTAATATTTTCAGTTAATAATAGAAATATTTCAGTTAATACGTATTTTTAGTTAATTTATCGTATAGAGTATTTTCGTATAGTAAGAAAATTATTTCATATGAAAAGTTGAATTTTAGTAGTAGTAATATTTCTGTATAGAATATTTAATTTTTAACAACTGTATCGTTACATCATATGGTTGAAGTCGACCGATTGCATCCTGCCGCTCAATCGCGCGCGCTCACATAAAAGAATAATAAAATATTTAATAATCCAATATATTGTATTTTGAACGCGACGTTTTGCTACTTACTAACCTTCATTATTTAGTAGAACCCACATTAGGGTCATCTTACACCGTTAGCCGTGATAAGAATATGATTTACATTTAGATGCAATGGAAAGATTTGTATTATAGATTTGCTTCGCCTTATATATTCAACAAACACCCCATGGGTTGTCTAACTCTGGTGCCGGACCAGGAGCTATACTAAATTATTATAAATGTTTCAAGACCCGATTCACTACTATCTATATGGGTCATCACAGTTGGTAGCCGCGACCAGGAGATCGAAATGAAATAATATACCTGATGATAATAAAATTCAACTCGCGTCAACTATTTTACGACTGTATAATATTTTTCATATAACAGAAAACATCTCTAGAAAATACCGTCATTTGACGAGGACCCACTATCTCCTGGGTCCTCACAACCATCGAACAGTATAAGATTCGGCGAATCTAGCGGGTGAAAAGTCAATAAAACAACATGCACTTAATCCAATTTTATTCTAATTGAAATAGAGTTGGAAGACTGTATAAGCTAATTTCAAAATATTTTAATCCAAGGCGGTGCCACCTCGTTAACAATAACCCTCATAAACAGAGATTTCTATCTGACCAGTTGGAGACAGCGCTTGAGCTAACGTTGTCAACTTTAACATTGTGCTTCAAGAAATTACGTGATTTGTACTTATTTGTTTATATTATCGTAAAACATTAACATTAGGGTAAGTTATTTGTATAACTGATAAAAATGAACTTTGTTTTCACCACTTTGGTATTGAAAAATATCATAATATTTCAGAGCTTATGTCTGTCAGGATACAATTGTATATTAACAAATTAAAAATCAAAAAGTTTAGAAGTGGAGATAATCAAAATATAAATATTGTATATGGGAAAAATCTGCGGTTGTTCATAATTATTTATTTAGAGCATGTAGAGAATATTGATGCAGATTTTTTCCTGAGTATTTCTTTTAAAAAATGAAATAAAAGAACTTTTGATTTGAGTTTTCTGGGATATTTTGCCTTGTTTCTACGATCGACATTTTGGATCCCATTATAGGGTCCATCATTAGGACTAATATACGTGTAGTAATGTGTGTTGAAGATGTTGCGATTAAGTATGGCTTGCAGTACCGTATAAAAGCCAATATCATCCCTTTACAACATCATCAACACACATTACAACACATTAGCCCTGATGATAGACTCTGCAATGGGATCAGAAACGTCACTCAAACTCAAACCCAAAGATTCCGAACGGCTTTGAAAACCTTCAATATTTGTGAAATAAAATTTATAATTCACTGTAATTCCTATCACAAAAATAATCGCATTATTCAGATTTCAAGATTTTATAATTTTCTATAAGATAAATATTTAATTTAGATATTTTTCCCGCATAAAATGTAAACGTAAAAGTCATGTTTCAATGCACTCAATGTAAGTGCACGACATGTCTAACATAGCCAGCGTGTACCCTGCTACTACCAACTACCAAGCAGAGATGGGTTGTTCATTAACGAATTGTTCTTTCTGAACAGTTCAATTTACTGAACAAATGATTTGTTCAGTTCACTTCAGTGAACTACCGTTGATTATTTCAGCTTTCGTAAATTAAAAAAATCGTTTTCTTCACTGTACGACAGAACGAACGATAGTTCAGTCAAATGAACCATCACTACACTACTACCGAGTGTAAATTGGTAATCCGGCACCACGCACTCTGCGCATTACGCACTTCGCATGGACTACCCGCACTACTCCGTTCTACAATACTTACACGTATCGACAAAATAACGCCAATTTCTTTGAAAAAATTTTTGTTGTATCCAGTAAATTTATTAATACTGTCAAGGGTCGTGGCTGTAGAAGGCAAATGAAAACACTGAAAATAAATGATCAATTTGTTAATTCACGGACACTGGACACGAATTAAATTTTAGCAATATTTTTTAATTCACACCACTTCACAAGTGAGACACTTAATTATTGCTTGCTAGAGTATTCTGTTTATTTGTCGTACGTAAGTACTTTGCCCGATATTTGTCGTGTCGATTTATGTACGCGTTGGTAATACTGCTGTCGCTACGGCTTTATCGCTAGTTAAGTCGCAAAACAAAAATGGACTCTCCATGGCACTGGCTCCGCCTTTTATGGTTTTTCGAACCTTCAAGATTATTTTAAATATAAAAATTAAAAAAACACAATGTTTTTTATGAGTTCAATATTTTATTAGTTTCTTACAGGACGATCGTTTCGGCTGTTTAGGCCAGTATCAACTGATAAACATAGCTATTATTCTTGAGTTTATATACAAATATTTTGGAAAAACCTTAATAATAATACAGAGGATACAGTTAATAGCTTTACAAATACATAAAATAGTTGGGTGGGTTTTAAATTATTAAGATATGGGCAATTAAACATTATAAGGATGGATTTCAGGTAGTAAAGGTATTCTCAAAATTGCTGATTACGGGAATACCAGGTCAATATAACAAGTTCAGTTGACATTTTCATTATCAGTGAAAGCAACAGATACATTATAAAATATAAGTGATTATTGAAGGCTATATTTTTTAAAAACGTAGATACCTCAAAAAAAATTTTTTATGTAGTATTAAATATATTTAGAAGGGGAGAATAACAAATATTAAGCTGTTCGTTAATCAAATTATTCTTTAAATTTTTATTTATTTCCAGCTGTTCCAAAATATTTAGTTTAAATCCTTTGTCACAAAAATGTAAGGGAATTGGTTTATTTTCTGGAGATATTCTATACATTTCTAGTGTTTGCGAGAATGTCCCCATCGCTTCTCGTTATAAAATTGTCATCATTTTGTTGAATAGTAGATATTTTACGAAAGAATATGAACTCTGTATTTAGTAAATTCACACAGATAATTAAGGGAAAGTGAACTGAGTTTATATCACCAAAGGGAAAAGTTAAAAAATGCTTTTTTATCAGATTATTATTTTGGGTAGGTACATAAATTTCCCGAAAAAACATTATCAAGGTCAGACAAATGAGCTGGTATTATTATGCGAAAAGGTCGAGTCTGTCGGTCGCGTGATATCACAGAGCATTTGTAGGTAAAAAGGTAAGATTGGATTGTCTAACCTACATCAATCTGACAATTCACTTTATTTGACAATCGTCGTTATCTTGGCAACGTATTGAACGACTAGAATAAATCAAATTTGAGATGGTGTTGTTGATGGTGGGAAAATACCGTATTTTTACGTCCAAATAAATAATGCTCTCATTATATTCAGAGCTCAGAGATTTTAAAATCAGACTTTAGACTTTGAGTGGCGAGGTATAAACGCCATAACACGGAAAGGAAAAATTTTAATCGTCTGGTAATGCGAGTGAAATTCATTTTCTCCTGCATTTTGAATCATATTTTTGCAAGGAAAAGTATCAAATTAAAATTTCTACATTGAGTTTCATGAGTGATGATTGAGAGTAAGGAATATAAAGATATATTTTTCTAATGTGACACAAACCAAAATATTTAATCAATTAGTAAATTACTAGACCAACGATGTTTAAGAAGTGAGGAAAATTGCTCTTCTTTGTAACCTTGTTTGACTATATGGACTTATGATATATTTTTTTCAATAATATTATGAAGAAAATTATTATTATTTTTAAATATAAATTATTTTAAATCGTTAAGTTGTTTTTATTTGGTTTTAATTTTGAATTTATTTTTTGAAAGAAAGTGTTTTTATAATAATATTTATTTTACAAAACATAGCTGTGCCCTTCAGCCCTGTGGCTTCTCACACACAGGTTTTTAGTAATTTTTGTATTTACATTAACACATAGATATGTGTCGTCCCAGACTTTTTATATAACTTTTTGATTTCTACAACTTTTCAATAGCAAGTATTTAAATATCTCTTACCGTTAAGGCAACGTTCGTAATAATCGCATTTTTTCGTGAACTTTAGTTGTAAAATAAGTCACTTCGAAAAGTCCTTTTATTTAACAAATTTTATATAGGCTAGGCCCACCCTGAAAATTTATTTTAAATATGAATTGAAGAATTTTTGAAGAGATAACCTCCTACATCCAAACTTACAAACTTAACCGTTTTATATATTATAATATATAAAGAGATAAATATAAATATAAGTAAATTTAAAGTATGTATGTAAATATTTTTATAATAAACTTATATTTACATATTATAATTTAAAGTATAATATGTAAATATAAGTAAATTATATCTTTGCTAATAATTATTATTATAGATAATATGTAGATAGTTGACAATTTTGAAACTTCAATATATTAAAATAATATATAGCATTATTTTAAACTGTAAACTAAAAACATCTAAATCTTTGTCAATATTCCTGATTTAATATATTTTTAATACGAGAACGCCACTTTTATAGAGGTAAAAAATTATAAAATAAAGTAATTTTTCATTAATTTCAAAATCATTTTTGTTTTGTGACTTGCATTTAGCGTGAACTTGTAACTTACGCAAAAACTGTCATTTGCGTACTTAGATGATATCCTGCTTATTTACTCCTTTAATGATTATTTTTTCTTTTACATCTATTTCTAACATATCTTTATAATTTAATAACACTTAAAATAGCCATACTAGAGAGCAGACTTGTGGCTATTTTTTCATTCCTTTCGTCGATTTACTGCGAAAAGGCCATGTAACAAAAATTGTGCTAGTTTTTAAAATAATTTTCTGGCGTGGCACCCAGAAAAGAGATTTACTCAAAAGCCTGTGAGTTTTTTAATCTATTATGCATCTGTAATTGGGCCTTCTGGCCTATTGACAGGTAAAAAATAATAAAATATAAATTAAAAATATATTAATTACTGCAAGTAGAGAATTTACAATTGAAAAAATTGACTTTTAAGAAATTTAACAGAACTTTTAAAATTGAATAACGGCAACCAGCAAGAGCTGATTATTTATTGCGACTGGAGGAGGAAAGAGAAGGAAAAAGCACTAGTAGGTCTTGAAGGAGGGATTGGGCGCTTGCATTTATAGTAGTTAAAACATATGTGGCACTTCCTTCTCCTCTTGTCAGCATTTACCTACACGTTGGAGAATTTAGGACATAGATTTAAACAAAATGAGAGCGGTATTGACGAAGTAGTTGATAGTTTTTTTTAATATATGCGATACCAAATTGTATGTATTTTATTCAAATACGTTTCAATATTTTTTTAGATCCATTCCAAATTTCAATGACAAGAAAAAACCGATTATTATCAGTAAAATGATAAAATTGATATTGTAATGATGTGACGAATGGGCAAAAGAAATTACATATAGAATCCCTCTAAATTTGTCAATAACGAAAAAAGCATCGAAACCCCTAGGACATTCCACTACATTCTAGAACACACTACCACACTCTAAAATTAGCTTCAATATTAGAGGAACACCTAGAAAAGCCCAGAAGTGACGAGAACCCTGAACACTAGAATAATACAGGAGTTTCGATAATTTTTGAGTATAAATACGGAACTACGCCGTGGCGCAGGAAGACAATTCGTTCGGTGTGACGTCAGCCGCGAGGCGTAAGGTCAGGGTGGCCAGTCGTTAGATAATCAAAGCGATAAATAAGTCGAAATATCTAAGTGGCAAAATAAATCAGTACAACTTCTATGTACGAGAATTGAATATTCTACGAGGAATACCGTGTTACCCAGCGATAATAACTAATTCACATACGAGTGGTACATTGTTAAATAGTGTAAAGAATAGTGTTAAGTTTAAAATGTGTTAAGCGTCTTTGTATATCGAATAATTCGTTAATCATTAATTAATAAATCGCCAATTAATTTCCTGTTTTTTCATTCATTCCTCCCTAGTCATGACACGTGACAATGTATAAAGAAGAAACATTATTATTCTCGATGAAGTTTTAAGTTGACCTGTCCTGATGGAACGTGTATACCGATTGTAGTGCAATATATCGTATGAAAATGATTGTCAATTGATAATTTTACGCAAACATTTTATTCTTATTCCCGCAGTGTGCAAAGCTGCGGCCCGAATCCAATGTATTGTGTGATAACATCTGTTCCCGTGGAGCGAATGTATGGTACTATTGTACGCCCCTATAAAACACGTATTTATTATACAATTTCCGCGAGATCATAAATAAGGTGGGACAGAATCGGCGACAATTTTGGGTGAGAAAGGTTTTTGATGTCGCGTGAATAAAATGGCTCTCGAGACTAAATATTTTATTTGGATTAAATACATATTTTTCACCCGGAAGGGAGATCACATGGATATCAGGTATCTTTTTCTCATACGAAATTTCTGATATTTTATCGATTAGATCCAGATCATTTTCTTCGTACTTATAAATCAGGAGGTACTGAGAATACACATCTTCAGATATCTGATAACAAACTGAAACCCATGTACACTATTTTTTACTGAGTGCAAAAGGCAAACGTCACCTTAAACCGTAGATTGTTACAAATAACTATTATATTATATTTAAAAAAAATTAAGAATAGAAGGATGTAGTCAAATTTATTAAGGACCTTGGAGTTATTCTGGACTATAAACTTACATTTAATGAACAAATTTTTTTGTTGTGGCTATATGTTTATATTTTATCATTTATTATTTTTCATTTTTAATTATTAATTAATATATTATATATTATCGTATTCAAATGTTCACAAAATACTCAAACTTGTACTCTAATGACACTAAATGACCATCTATTAGGGTCATCAATGACCTGTTGACGGTCTGTTGTAAAAAAAAGTTTAAAAAAATAATAGTGTGGTAAATAAATCATTCAATCTCTTAGGCTTTGTCAGCGGCATATCTTCTGATTTCAGCAATATTTTCACTATCAAAACTCTTTACTGTTCACTTGTCTGTCCTGTCTTAGAATATGCCTCTGTGATTTGCTCTCCCTTCTATATAGACCAAATAAGTCACATCAAATCCGTGCAACATCGTTTCTTAAATTGCATGGATGTCGGGCTTGGATAGAGGAGACTACTCCTGCAGTGAATTTGAGTCATTTTTAAAAATTTGTAACCTCTAAAAACGTATAAAAAACACTGACTTAATCACCATTTTCAAAACACTAAACGGCCATTGACGTGCCTTCTTTACTGTGCTGAATAAAATTCAATATCCCTTCCCGTAGACTCAGAAATAATGAAGTGGTGTTCCTTAACCACCATAGAACTAGTTATGGATTCCACGCTCCTATGTCATGGTTATGTCGTTTTATAAACTCAAGACAAGATCTGGACTTCTTCGGTGTAAGTCTGTCCAGATTCAAACAATCTCTGATTGGATAGTCCAGATCTTGTCTCCGGCTTGTTAGTACTTTTCGTTTGCTTTTGTTTTAAATTACTATAACCTTTATTATGGTGTGTTTTATGCTGTTCATGTTATGTATTATATTTTATTGGACTAAGTCAATTAATTTCAATAAAAAAATTATACATTTACATAAGTGTACAATACAGAGATTATGAAAAATCGTTTCCAAATTATTTCATGTGAGCAAAATCAGTATCTAATCTGCCATTTGTCTCGAGTCATTATTTTCACATAATTATAAAAAACATCGATAGCATTTTTTATTATTAAATATCTTGTAAAGGTTTATTAATTAATTTATTATTATCGGATTAAAGATGCTGATGTAATGTATTGCAAAGAAAATTAAGAAAATGTGTGTTTTTGTTTAAAATAATGTATTATAAATAGGGATATTGACCACGAAAGTTAAAAAAAAAACTAACCCATAAAAAACAAGTTTTTATTATACTCCCTTTCTTATTGAAACAGGTTTCGCGCCTACTCCACGCGTCGGGCTCGAAAATTAAGCAACATGTAAATCGTTAAAATTTCGAAAAATCCTAAATTATACTATAATTATTAACAAATTTTAAACGCAAATTTAAATCATCGCCACGAGTATGTCTGCAGAGTTTCAGCTCGATTGAATCATGGAAAAAGGGTCAAAAATCGATCTAAGGTTTTTTCGGCAGACAAGCAGACGCTAAGAAGAGTTAAAAGAAAGGTAGTAAAAATATAAATCTCTCGAAAAAAACTGTGTCATGCATTTGGTTAAGACAAGCGAAAATTCGAAATGTTTGTTTGAAGTCAGCCAAAAAATATTTTCTGCAGAAAATAGGCGTCCCTCGAAGTCCAATTGGATGACACTGTTTCTCTTACCGTAGATTCTGGATTCGTTTCCCGGTCGCAATATACCTATGTGATTTACTCAAGCCTGGAATATTTTCATGTTGTATTTCGCGACACTAATTGGACCCTACGGCTGTTGTACCTAAGCGAAAAAAATACTTTTTTTGCCATGCCATTAATGTCACTACACTGCCTAAATATTATGAGCTAAAAATAAATTCTAAGAAAAATATACGGACAATAAAAATCGAAAATCAAGGTAAAAATTGAAACATAGTCAAGGGATCGTGGCTGTGAGTAAAAAATGAAACACCTATATAAAGTATTCAATATTTTTTATTCAAAACGTAAAGTTTTAAATAATAAAAAAAAAAAGTAAATTAATTAAATTTGCGCACTTTTCTTTAATTCACGCTTATTTTGTAAAACAAATACTCCACACAGGTTCGCACAAAATTCAAGTCACTGTAGAGAATACTACTCTTACAAGTAGGCACTTGGGTACTTTTTCACTGACCGATTATAACTCGCTCTTTTGCTAACGCTGTCACTCTGGCCACACTAATTCGATGCCCACTCCTATTTTCAATAACATCTTCAAGCTTAATCTGACGGGTAAAATCATATCATATGCAGACGACACAGCTATTATTATAAGCGGACCAGACTGGAACATAGTAAATAAATACGCAAATAGAGACATGAATATACTGAAATCCTGGTTTGTCAACAATTTGCTCTCCCTAAATTCGGAAAAAACATACTTCGTTCCCTTTTCGATAAAAAAACATAAAAAACTGCCTTACATAAAAATTACCATCCACAATAACAACTGTGACAGAATGACCTGCAACAACTCATGCTCAATAATAAATCCAAAAAAGGAAATCAAACATCTTGGAGTAATTATAGACCAACATCTTAAATGGCATAGCCATATCAACGAGTTGACGAAAAGAATTAGAAGATGTATATATATTTTCATAAGACAACGAAACGTTCTAAGCATAGACAATTAAAAAAAGGTATACTATGCAACTGTCCAGTCGCTACTCCAATATGAAACAATAAGGTGGGGTGGAACTTATAATAATTTAATAGATCGAATTAAAGTAATTCAGAGAACAATTATTAATGTCATACTTAAAAAAAATCAACATTCCCCACACAAACACTATTCAAAATATTTCCAGTCCCAAAGGTGGAATCTATATAAAAAAGAGTATCAATTAAACAACTTATCAAAGAAAACGAACAGGAAAATTTTGAAAAAACAACACCAAGATTAAGAGACAATTTTAAAATCCCAAAATGCAATACAAAAAATATCAACAAGGTTTCATATACTCAGGCATGAAATTTTTTAACAACCTTCCAATAGAAATAAAAAAGATACAGGATACAGAACAATTGAAGAGCAAATTGAAAGAACATCTCTATGAACTGAACTAAATACCATTACCTTCAAGGTCAAAGACGTTCACTTTACTACTTCATCCTAGATATATAATATAATATAAAATAATTAAATGTAAGGAATTGTATATAGAAATTCAAAGTTCCTTGTCCGCGCACAAGAGCAATGCTCTTAAATGGAGAGGTACTATGAATAACACAATTGTGTAATAAATATTATTGTAACAATAAAGAAAAAAAAACGGTCGGTTTCTAACTCGCACTTGTCAAACATCAAAACGTTAACTCACTCTCCGTGCGCGCGCTAGCCTTTTTATGCAAAACATGTTGATTTTGCGATATCTCGAGTATATTTCTGGTGTATATATCTCGAGTATATTATATCTCAATACTTTCAGTAGCGTTTCCACAGTTCCAGTGACTACGAGAATAGCCCAGTAGGTTCTCGATTAGTGTGGTAAATTAAATGAATAGGACGTTAGTGTAGTAGGTAGATTGAACTCGAGAAAGTTTGTATCTCAATTCTAGTTAGTTGATGATAAAAACATTGATGGTGAAGATTGACGAAATAATAAAAAATTAGTGAACAGTGACAGCCCAGATCGACCACAAAATCCAATGTGAAAATATTTAGAGAACAAAAAAATAAGAGAATACAAAAAAATTTCTTCAGATCTCCAAAAAATACTTTAATGCGTGTAATTCTTATTTTTCCACGTTTAACTCTCCACTGCTGAATATAGGTCTCTTTCAAACCCTTCCACCATTCTCTGTTGTTAGCTGCTTGTAGCTATTTCTTCCCCCCCTCTAGGAATCGATCTTGTGACACACTGCCTTACAAAATGACCATCCCATTGCTATTTTATCTTGGCTACAAAATACATGATATTAAAAACTCTACTTCTACACCATATTTTATCGTTTCTTTTTCTATTTCTTAGACTTACACCTAGCATAGACCTTTCCATGGATCGTTGCGTGCATTTGAGTTTCTCTACATTATTCTTTGTAATTGTCATCTTCTCCACTCCGTAAGTCATCACTGACAGTATGCACTATTCGAAGGCTTTTCTTAGGAGTTATTGATATCTCTTTGTTTTCAAAAATATGTTTTAGTTTGCCAAAAACTAAAACAAATTTTAAACTATTCGTCTTGGCAATTAAGATGTTTGGTTTTCTTTGCTCATTTTAATCTTATATGCCAGATCTTGGACACAATATGCGTTTAAATCAGTTCGTCTACTCAACCTAACCTACAAATATAGAATACTCCAATAATGCGAAGCATAAATGGTGAGGTATCACATTTTTTTTTTGCTGTTTTATATAATTATTACTAGACAATTAGACAATAAATGTGTTTTGCTTCAGCGCTCTTTGCTCCTGATACCAAATAGACTAAGAGCCAGATTTACGTAATAGCATCATATCTGAAATAATTTCTGCAGATGTACACTATAGTAGGTAAGAAGGTTTGGATATTATGACATTTGAATTCGGGGGATTTTGGCAGATAACAAATAACACGTGTATTAAAAATGAGTAAGAAATAATAAACCTGATTTTTAATATGTTAAACGGGACAATACTATACGCCCAAATAATTAATCGTTGTCAAACGCTTTTCAAGGGTCATTTCTTCCATCAGACAAATAACAAGTAACAAATCTGAATTTAATGTATTTAATTCGGGTCACTTTTAGCGACATATTCTGATATCTTGTATTTTACAGTTTTACCTACACATTTTTTATATTTGTATTACCTGTTATCTGCCAAAATCAACAAGCAAGAAAAAATACAAATGGTAAAAGTTATTGATACAGAGTAACATGAACACCGAAAAGTTACGGACGAATGTTGCGGTTGTCGGTTGCGCAAGATCTACAACTTTATTTATATTTAAAAAAACACAATATTTGGTATCATTATATTGTAACAAAATAGCAAAAGAGATTACATACAAAATCCCTCATAATATGTCAAATACGACAACTCTGCGTGGCAGCTTAGATCCGCTCTATTTATATCTAAAAACTGGATTACCGAACCCCGTAGGCTTTTTCAGGTGTTCCTCGAATGATGTCACTAATTCCAGAATGCGGTAATTCCAAAATGGTAGTATGTTCCTGAACATAGTGGAAGGTTCTAGAAGTTTCGATGTTATTGTCGTTATTGACATACTATGAGGGATTCAGTAGATAATCAATTTTCCATTTCGTTACAATACGATGAATATAACGCCCTGTTCTGTTTTTAAATTTTGAAATATCAATTTTTATATTTTTAATACTTAATTATATTAATTTTTGGTTCGGATTAACTTCAGGCATTCCGGATTTACCCCTGGTTATATATTACATCAAACATTAAACGTTTTAATTACACGTTTTAGTACGACGATAACATATCGTGAGAAATATACTTAATTAAATATTGACGAGATTCTATCTAAAAACGCTAAGTTACTAATGTGTGATAAATACTGTGAAATTCCTTAAATATATTATATGAATATATATAAGGTGACAAAAAAATATTTCATGTTTAAAAGTATTTGCAAATTTATTTTGCGAAAATATACATATATATTTTTTTATTTACTTCAACGGTTACAAAACCTATTAGAGTAATTTGATGTTACACCAAAAAACCTGTTATAATATAAGCTTTTTTGCTATATTTTTTTTTGTTTTAAGATTTTTTTGATATAATTTGATCTTTTTGCTGCTATATTTTGATGGTGATGATGAAAAAAAAAATGAAAATTTGCTATAAATTTGGTACGCACAGGGCCATACCAAGTTCGAAAAAACTATTAATAAATTCCCAAAATATTTTAAAACCCGAGCGGCTAAAAAACCGAATTTAAAAATAGCTAAATATAGGGTGGGTCTCCGTGTTACGGTGGGAGAAATTCAGTAGGAATTTACAATATTTTAAGCAAAAAGGTAAATTAGAAAGCAACAACAAAAAACACTTTTTCAGGAAATTCAATTAAAATTAAAAGGCACTTTTTTCTCAAAACACGATTCCGCGGACCGGCAGCGTAACAAGGTAAAAGTAATCTCGGCGAACTGAGGATGCTGAGTCTGCGGAATCTTCCTTTATTTATACTTAAAATCTAGACACAGCGGGAAATCAACGGTCAAAATGGGATTAGTAAGGGAGGGGAGAGACATCTCGAGAATACCCAGTGGCGGATGGTGGTCAGCGCAGCATTCCCGAGCGGATCATACCGTGCCGGCCCATCCTCTAGACGGACTATTTTGCCCGCCTAGCCAAATTATCTCCCGAACGGGGAGGTGTACATATGTAAATGTTACGTCAAATTGAACGCCTGGCACATCCGCATGTGAATTTAATTAGTACCAATGTGTCCGGATGTGTCGGCGTTCATAAATCGCCTCAAAAAAGGCCGATTCCTATCTCTCGATGTATCTCCTTCCAAACTAATCCGATTCTTTATTTTATAACGAATTCTGACAGGAAATGACATGCCAGGTTTTGTGCACTTTTTCTGAGTTCATCTCGTGAACTTTCTGATTTTACGGCGTTGCAAACTTTCCACGCGCCGCGTACGTCTGGTCCATAAACCAGCGGCCCCCGCCAGGCGCCGGCTTGTCGCGTTCAAACGTCGGCCTGCCTGACCATTTTAACGGCCTTTCAAATCTGCTGCGCAGTTATCTGAAAACTGGCAAAAAACATATTTTTGCTATTTAATTTAATCCGCGAGATCGGCCGTCATCCTCCACAGTGAGATACGTTTATTTCCGAATCTCGCGGATGTCCTAATAATGCACAAAACCTTATATCTCCAGTCAGGATTCGTCAGTAATAAGACCGCTAATTCCACTCATTTTATTTACAATAAAAAATTACAAATTACATATAGAATAAAATTACAAAAAAATTCTTAAAACTATTCAAGTTGTCGAGGCCTCGACGCGAGTATAAGAAATATTATAAACTAAATGCATAAATGTTCAAAAAATAAACCTTATGGTAACAATTACACATACACACACACGGCCATATATTGTTATTTTTATTAAATTTAAAAAATTCAATTTTATGCCGCTGGATTGATCGTGTGCGAAACAAAATTGATATGTTAAAAACATTAAACCGATCAATTCATGACTGTATTTGAGAAATTTTTTCCGGGTTATCTAAGGATGTTTCACTTTCGAATTTGACAAAACATAGTCAGGCTTTCAGACTACTTCGTTTGGTGCAGCCTGAACGTGTGCTCTGCACATATTGTTAAGAGCAATGTAAATGTTCCTTGCAGGCAAAGTAAATTGCCATACGTACTCTTGTGTTTGTGACATCTAATGCAACTCTGAAATGAGATTTTGCAATAGAATCATTTTATTTTACTATGCCGTTATTATATCAATGTAAGTACACGACTACTTGGCTCAGTTCTGAGCATTTATTAGCCATTTCCTAGCATTTAACCCGTTTGAAAAAGGACTTGTTTGGCAAAAAGCAGACACAAGTCTGTCACTCTATAGGATCACACTAAACCGACTTTAAATATATTTGTGGTGTAGTCAACTGTAAATGCAGCTGAACGAACCCAGTACTAGAAGTATTTAGTCACCACTTGATTTAACTAACAATTAAATTCTCCAAGAACTTCAGATTTTATCGAGTCATTTTAATCAGTATATTCTAGTAATTTAGAAATATGGAAGAAAGAAGTCAAAAGGGAGGGAGGTCATGAAGATCACATCCCTGACTAGAATAAAATGGTTAAATTGATTTCTCTGAAATTTTTGCATATAAACTTGCAAATCTCACATACAACCACGTTTGATTCCACAATATACAAGCACAAAGATTAAACTGACTTTTGATGTAGCCTTCATTTCGTATCAATCCTTTTGATACAACATAATCATCAAATGTAGGGTACAAAAGCAAATGCAATAATATCCAAAAAATATTTGATTGCAGTCATCGAGGATTATTAATTTATAATGTACTGAATTTATTAGAAAAATAGCCTATAATTTTAGTTAAAAATAAGTTAAACGATTTTGGAAGGGATAGAGATACATAACATTTATAATTAATTAGTTACATTCTTAATTAGTATCCCGTGGTGACTGCCTTCAAAAGATTTTTATATTGTTTTGAATAATGCTGCCTTTGCTTTTATACCCCACATATAATGTTTTTCAAAATAATTTAGAATTCCGTTTATTATATTCTGTTTGCCATTCTGTCAGTTATTTTCGGAATTGATACTTGTTTTTATTTGTTCTCTTTTGGTATTTTGTTGTAGATAGTTCACAGAATTATGCGTTTTTCGTTTTCCTTCACCACACACAAGAATTTAAATTCTTTTTGTATATATATATATAATACAATAATAATTTCTAAATATTTGCTAGTTATCATTGTTATAAAAGAAATCATATGTATTATCTATTAAATAAGTAAAATAAATTAAAAGTTAGCCATAAATTTCAATAATTGTTTGAATGATTGTTAATACATGTGCTATGTGTATTTTAGTGGCAAATGTTTCAAAATATATTTTTTAAAGTTGATATAAACAGATAAATTTTGTAAATGATACTTAGCAAACTGAATTATTTTATAATTGCTACAAAACGAGATGTCATTGCAGGTTTCCAAAACTTTTTAGGGTTGATTTACTACGTCTGCGGCACACGGGCGGGAGTTTTTGTGACACGCTGAACGTAAAAACATGTTTTATTGCGCTAATTTCATGACGCATTGCCAAATTTAAGTGGTGCAGTTGGCCAAGTGACTTGATTAATTTTGGAAAATTGTGTTAAAACAACCTTCATATTTATTTTATAGAGGTAGAATGAGGGAAACGTTTGAACCAAATTATGTAGTAGTTTACATTAAATAAAAATAAAGGTTAATAGATTTACCTATCGAGATAAGACATTCTCCAATAAAAAAAAAGGCGATAAATCAATTTCATAATGTTAACCATTTATTATTACGAAGAATTTGAGGCTGATATTAATTAAACTGTTTTTTGAAAATGATATACATAATTATCTACATCACTCATTCTTTTTTTTGAAGAGTGATCCACTTTATGCTGCAATGAAGTTCAACAATCTTTATTTAATACACGCTTGTTGATGCCAGGATAAATCAAATAAAACTAAAATGACTAAAAATGAACTATGGGGTTGGTACAAGACTGTAGGAACAAAAATGATATGACGATATTCCAGAATTTGCCAGCACTCATTTTAAATAAGTAGAAGATTCTGGAATACACAAGATTGTACCTGAACGTTCGCGAAATGACATTCTTTATATAAAAGGTAATACAACTGCTACGTAGTTCTCTTTCATTTGACGATTGGCGGAGATCAGAGTAAAAGCGACATGCGGTGATTCAGTGCGACTTGTGAAATAAATAACGAGAGTACCAAGAGCGAAACAATGTGATAAATGAACTATGTTTACAGTAAAGTTCGTATGCTTTGACTTTTCTGTTATTTAAAATTAATTTTGGGTTCTTCATTTCGTCTCCCATCGTTGCAATCCCGAGAGAATATTTAAAACAAATAAGTTAAATGAAACAGTAAGAATAGAACTTGATACTAAAATTGCAACTTTGAAATAATTAAGTGTTTTTGTGTTGCTTTATTTGCTTTGCTCGAACATTGTTGATCACAGCATTGAAAAAAATTGTATGATATCATCCGTTTTTTATATGTGTCTGAAATGATTTTCAGACATATGAAATAATAACCGCTTAATTTATCACGTGTAACAAGTTTCCCTTGTATTCAGAGCCACCTTATCAGTGAAGCAGAAAAAAAACCTCTCTCTCTAGTGGAAATGGGCCCGCGATGTCCATCGCGATGGTTCTAATAGACTCTACAGGTTGTATTATTTTCTTTGATGCTACGCAACATGTGGACGTTACCTTCTTTTATTCTACAAATATTATGAAAAAAATCATAAAAATTGGGTGAGATATAATTTTAAGTGTAGCGATACTGCTTCACACTATTTTTTTAATACAGCCACTATGGCTGTATTAAAAAAATAGTAATAAGTAATCCAATTTTTTTTAATAAATTCTTGTAGTTTTGTAAAATATATACAAGGTTAATCACTCCGATGAAAGATATAGTATTTTCTGCAATCAGTTCATATAAATAAATAAAGTCAAGTAGTAAAACGATTCTAATAATAAATTTGATTTAAAATTAAAATTAACAACAAAGCTTTTAAAGAAAATATCGTAGGAAACGAAGAATGTTCTTGACTATTGGAGAAATAAGTTCATATATTTTTTGCATTTTTTTTAATACAAATTATTAAATGAATCCAAATCATCAAAATGCTACCCTAAAAATAATGCTAATAAAATAAAATAAAACAAACATACCGTGGACGTCGATACACCCGAGCTGTTTCTTCATGGTGCTGGTGTTGATCTGGCACATGTAGCAGCCGCGGTCGCTCTCCCTCAGCTGTCTGATCCTCAGCTGCCAGGTCCCTGGTCCGTCCTGGGACACGGAAATCCTGGAGTTGTGCGTAACAACCCTGGTGTGGAGAGTGAGAATAGTCTGATCTTCCGCCTTCATCCATCCCACCTGAGGGAAAATATAAAAGCTTAAGATGATTTATTAATGAAAAACAACGAATTTTCGATAAAAGTGAATATATTTCAACCAAATTTTGATTTTGAGAAAAGAATATGTAAACATTTATTTATTTACATTTTAAATTTACAAATTAAAATAACGCCCCCTCACTAAGATTATCCTGTATCATGGTGTACGAAATATTGAAATTTATTGTTAACATCAATATTTGGCTATTTTTATAATGTTTGTAGAGTTTATCGTTAGTTCCATTTTTATTTTTTCGTTTCCTAAAACTTTTGTCTATTCATTTTATAATGTGTTTCTTTAAGACTATCCAATTTGTTGTATCTATTTTTTCTATTGTCAGTGTATTATTCAATTAAGTAGAGTATTATTAAATAGATCTCTGCCAAAATATACTTTTTTCAACTTCTGAAATAATATAAAAAATTGCAGTCTTTTTAGTCGGTATTTAGTACAATTTTTAACTGTGTCTCGTGGGTTAAGATAGTTAATAAAAAATTTATCTTGCTACCAATATAAAAATATACTATAAAACAAAACAAAATTTTCAATATAAATCTACATAAGTAAATTTTTTGCATATATTTTCCAGATTGTCGGAATATCGAATTATTTTAATATTTATTTTGAGCTTGTTCGAATTGGCATTTTTAGTATTATTTTTATCAAAACATTTGCAGCTCTAAAAAGTAGTTATGTAGGCTTTACAATCATTATCATTACTTTTGACTCTACAACTCCTGGTGGGTTTTGGCCTTTTCGAGAGTCTTCCTTCACTCATCTTCGGTTTGTCCCAGTTTTCTCCAGTTCAGAAGCTCCAAGGCATATGTCTTCGAGGACGTTTTTGCTCCTTCTTAATTTTGGCCTTCCTAAGCTTCTTCGCCCTAGCGATCTTGAATTCAGCAGCGACTTCAATGCTTGTTGTTCGGTCGTTCTCTCCACATGACCCAGCCACCGAAGTTTGTTTTAGCTTCACCTCCCCATCGTTCGTCCGCAAACAATCGCTGGGTATAATAATAAATAATAATAACCCTTGCGTGATCGCGCGCTGATTGCGTGTCACACTTTAATTATCTAATGTTGTCACTCCAGTAAGTTATGGACAGATAACTAAATTATTATATTTGGATAATATTTTCTCTCGATTCTATTTTATTTCAATATTTTAAGATAAACATAAACTATTTTTTAAAATGAATATATTTCAATAAATGAGCTTAACGAGATGTCGGATGGTACTTCACGTCGTAGACAACTTATAAAGATTGCATTATTGCAAACATTAATAATGTATTTGGAATAAATCCCGATGAGTCTCTTTAGTTGTATTACCCTAATGGGCATTTAACTTCTCCAAAAAAATAATTATTAAATTTAGTAAATGCTTTGGAATGTTGCTCATTACATTAAATCTACTTTATTTGCATAAAAAAATAATCTTTTTTTCTGCCATTATAGTCAAATATGAAAGATTATAATAAATATATTTTTATTCGAAAAAGATAACTGGTTCATATATAATATTACTCAAAGGCAGATTATAAAAAAAGATTCGATAGAAATAAATTCATGAAATTATTTTCGAGAACGAGATAAAACTTGAAGATGCAAGAATTATAAAGCGGATAATATTTTTAGTTTTCATCATTATATTACAAAAAAACTACAACAAAAATAAGGATTCAGCCATTAATAATATGTTGACTTTATAAATCAGAATTTTACGAAATTTTAAAATGAAATAAAACTGTATTGGTATTATTAGAAAGATAATTTGTGTTTAAATATAGTATATTAGTTTTCCGATCGTTAAGGGGAAGAAATAATCGGGTTAAGTTAACACATATATGTATGTATATTTAAATAAATGAATAAAAAAATATAACTTTATTCCAGTATATAGGGAGGTTCGTGCCACACATTCCAAATAAACTCTATCAACTTAACTAATGGATAAATATGACGTTGATAAGCTTTTGTAGTACCTAATCGACGTTTTGGAACATATTTCATGTGAAATATATTTCATGTGGAACATATTTCATGTGAAAACCGAAGTTTGGTAACCTAATCGATATTAAATTTTTCAGTTAGTAATATTTATTTTAAAATACAAGGACCAATGTAATAAATGTATTAAAATATATTACCACAAATATTGCAGAAAGAAAATGTAATAACACTAGATGTTGTTAAACTTGTGTAAATAAATTTATTCTAAATGTAAAATTTATTAAATAAAAAAAAACAAGTTTTCAACTTTAAACAATATTTTATGATCAATAAAAAAATTTACCTCAGTGTGTGCACATTCTTTGTTATATTTTCATGTTTAAATGTTTTTGCATTAATTGAGTTTGTTTAAATAAAAAACTTTTGGGAGTATATTGTACGAGTATTTTACGAATGAGATTTGATATAATATATCTTGAGTTCGAAAAATAAATTAATAAAACAGAATTTATTACTCCTTTTATACTAACCCGTGGCGTCTGCTTGTCTTCTTGTCTGACGAAAAAACTTTGGGTCCATTTTAAACCCCTTTGCCGTGATCCAATCGAGCTGAAACTTTGCAAGCAGATTCGTGGCGACGATTAAGAAGATCTATCAAATTTTCGTTAAAAAAAATTAATACATTTTTGGATTTTTCAAATTTAAGTTGTATGAACATATTTCAACGCGTTAAAGTATAATTTTGGATTTTGGAAATTTTTTATTACTCCCTTTCGTAGCGTCACCCGACCGAACCCCAACGCGTAGGTTAAGCGAAAAAAAATGTTTCAACTAGTAAATGAGAAAGGGAGTATAATAAAAACTTGGTTTTTATGGGTTACTTTTTTTTTCAAATTCAGTTCACTAGTACTCAAGATACATCATTGGAGACGATACCGCCTGGGACAAGCGCCCGGAACATACTAGTTCCAGAGTGGGAACAGAGCCATCGTTGGATGTGAATGATGAAATAACTTGAGATTTTTGGTACAAAAAAAAATATTTGTGGAATTTTTCTAGATATAGACGTAGTTTTTTTTTAAAGTAAAGTTAATAGGATTGAATCTGAAACTTGTAAGATGGTTTGAATATTGAGATTGAGAGATATGAAGAAAATTGAGATTGATATATGGACATAAAATTGAAAATTGTAAATGAGTTTAATTATTGACTGTCATATTTATACTTGTTTTGAGTGTATTATAAATTTCATTTGAAAAACTATCCAGTGATTCATAAAACAAAAAAATAAATAACCAACCTATCATCATTTTTAAATATCGCAAAATAATTCTAAAAAGTAAAATTATTATTTCTTAATACACAATAAAAAAATAGATAATCAGGCAAATAATCAAAATAAACTTATTTAATCTTTAAAAAACTCATCAATTAATTTTATTATTTGAATGTATCGACTTATATTTATTAATTACACCTACATGTTTCGGAAAAACCTTTTCATCGTTAGGGCGTTTTATAAATGTCAAAATATCAAAATGAATAATGTTTTTGAACTATTTGAAAAATTATTTTTAAATATTATTGCTGCTATTTTTTGAATTGGTCTAGTAGTTTAATTTAATTGATTATTAATAATATTTTATTTACTAATAATATGCTATACTAATTTTAAATTATTCTACTTTAGACCAAAATTATTTATGTCTAAAATAGAAAGTCCTAAATTTTTATCAAAACTGTGATCATTTTCTAATAAATTCTATTTCTTTTCAAAATTTTTCCAATAATTGTGTTTAATCAAGAAATTCGGCAATAATATTTTGAAATAATTTTTCAAATAGTTAAAAGGAACAAAAAACGAAAGATTTTATTCATTTATATATTTTGACATAATATATAAAACATCCTGACGATGGAAAGATTTTTCTGAAATATGTAGGTGTAATTAATAAAATATAAGTAGATACATACAAATAATAAAATCAATTTTCAAAAAAAAAATTAACGATAAATAAGTTAAGCATTTGTATTTTCGGTAAGGTAAGATATATTATAGGTGACATAATATGATACAGTAATCGGATTAGTGAAGGATAGTTACACCTATTTTAAATTTAATGCTAATTGTTAAATTTTTATGATAAAAATACCAAATAGATAAAATTTTACAATAATACTGTGGCCATCAAACTTTTATTATTCGCATAGAGAGTAAATTAAAAATTGACACCATGAAGTTAAAAAAATCTATGAAGAAGTTAAGTTATACTGAAAAGCGGTATTTAGTTAGAACGGTACATAAATATCTTCCACTTTGGATAACAGATTGGTTTCTTACGCCTCACTATCTTCAATTTGCAATAACTTTCTGCGCGGGTGCTCACGCAGAACCATATTCGCCGTCAATTTTAATAGTATTTTGTATTCCACTGTAGAAATAAAATAAAAAGGTTTTCTCTTGTAATATAATCGATTTTAATGGATTGTATTCAAAACGTAGGTATATTTTCAATGTTGTGATGTGATTTGAAACATATTGTAGAGAAAGATTAATAATTTTTTTGATCACGATAAAATTCTTCATACCTTAAAGTAGGCACATGTCGTGTGTCTAAAAATGACACTTAAATCGCATGAGACACACGAAACTCGTTTTGAAATTCAAGGGATTCGTTTTCCATACAAAAACATAAACGTATTTTTACATTTCTGAATATGTGTATACATTTCCGCCGTCCATAAATTACCATATTTTGATAAGAAAAATAAAAATGGTTATAAGAAAACAGCTGGATTTTACTCTTAGGTCAATAAAATAAACTGTGCGGCACGAAATTCATTTTTCAATAGCAAATGTGGCATAAAGGCAATAGAAAAGAAATGAAATTCGGCAAGAATTGGTTTAGAAATAAACGAAGAAACGGAATATGAAATTGTAGAGACTACCGGGCGGCGATAGGTTGGCGGGGAAGGGAGAATGTCGAAGGCAAAATATTTACGGTGCAGAGCGAACGCAATCATAAAGACAAGGCATTTCATACATATTTTCATTCACATTTGACTGTTTCGTCGCCAGGTGAGATGATAAATTTTAAATTTAATTAAAAAAAAAATACTAGTGATATCTTTTCGTCGCGGATTACACAAGGAATAAAATTAAATAAGGACTGTGAGGGTAGTATGGGGCGTTGTGGAGGGAAGGGATAAATTTTATATATTGTTTTCAAGAAATCTGTATTATCTATATATATTATATTAACAAGTACATTTACCAGATTATTTCATTTATAAAACACAAGTGTACTAAAAATAAAATACAATTTATGACAGCAGTACAAAAAGTACTGTAGGTACAGTAAAGTAAAGTTCCATTGTCAGTGAACTATTTGTACTTATTCTTGTTGTATTTATTATTATGCGCCTGTATTAGCTAGATTATAACATTTATAATATCGAAATGTACTTAATATGAAAAATACAATTTATGCCAGCAATAATTGAAAATGTTCACAGTTCCATCGTCAGTGCACTTTTTGTGCCGATTCATATGCGCGTGTATCAGCTAGATTATAATATTTATAATTATTTATTTATTTTTTATTTTTTAATTTAAAGACTATCGACAGGTCAGAATTACCCTAATGGATAGTCATTTTGGACAGGGTGATTAGTACAGTTACAATTTACGTTACATTACATACATTAAAATAAAACAATATAACTATACTACAATAAGTGATTACAAGATGAACGAAGTTCACACTCTCCGCACAACATAATAGGCATGTAGGCTCTCAGGCCAACTAAGTCAGAAAATATGTACCCGCGCTTTATGGCTATAAAATTTTTGTTTAGGTTGATTGATAATACCCAAATGTACTTGATATGAAAATACACAGTTCCACTTTCAATGCACTATTTGTACCCCTTGTAGTATATTGAGAATTTATAGGCTAAAGTAGGTGTATTGTAGTAAATGCATGCATTTTATGTTATATACTTAATGTTCATATTTTTGTTAAAACATATTTGTACAGTACCTGTAATCTGTCTTCAAATTTTTAACGCTCCGTAAAATATAAAAACAAAACAATAGGGAAATTTTGCTTAATTTTTTTTAATTATCTTTACTTTGGTATAGCAAATACGTTTACGTTTAAAATGGTTTTGAAATTCAACATTTTAAATTCCCGCCAAACACGCCATTTCACTAGCACGAGCACGTTCGTTGCAATTGTATGGTACCCAGATATACGAATACTACGGTACTATTATACCAAACGCGCGAATTGATACGTCACGACCAATCATGTGCGTTTTAATAAAGTCGTATTTTTAAAGATTTTTTTAATTAAAATTATAAATGAAAACATAAACCCACATTATTCATATTGATTCACAGAATGTAATTAATATTTATTAATCTTTTTCATATATTTTCATTGGTATTTGTAATATGTGAAATTCCCCTATTATTATTTTATGTTATTATTAAGAATCAAAGTAGACAGAAATCATATTTTAACGACAAACGAGAATTACGTTGGAAAAAGAATGCCACTTTTTTTTTAAATAGAGATGTGAACATAAGACGCCTGTCGCTTTAATATTTTTACAGCTTAGCTCTTGTTCCATGAAAATAAAATATAAAAACTTGTTGGTCTACTGGTGCGAATCTTAACCATTTGAACAACAAACCACATTAAAACACTAATCTGCCAATTATAATAGAGAATGATAATACTTACTAACTTACGTACCAATACGCCACTTCCCCGTGGAATAGGTAGAGAGGATATAACACCACACTCTTCTATCCTGACACACAATATTGCCTCATCCACATTCATAAATTTTCGCATATAATCTTGTAAGTAAGTTGCCTCATTAATTGTTGAGGCAACTTACTGGACCATCTTCCAGTATCTGTTTAATATAGTCATGCTACGCCTTACTCAGTCGCCGTCAATAATTGCGTAATATATTTTTCTTAAAATTTTTTCCTAATTAATTTTTTAACTTGCCCAAACCATCTGAGCAACCAATTTTAATTCATACAATGATAAATAATAAATCAGTTTTACATTTTATCATAATATATTCCTGTAACCCGTCAGAATTGACGGTACTTTTACATGCCGATTCCTAAAGAATAAATATTTACTAATTTATAGCCGACACCCATGAAATAGTAATAACGACTTTTATCAAAATATTTGAACATTTTTTTTATATTTCCCCTGCCGGCAGTTAATGGTAGTATTTTAAACTTGTCGATTATGCGTAAAACTAAACGCGATATCGTCTTTTGATGACTGTATCACTCTAGCCACAAAATAACTAAATAATTAATAGATTTTATAAAAAAAATAGACATCAAAATAAAAAAATAATAGAATGAGAAAAATATATTCTGGTACCGGGAACTCAACCCGAGCCTCCTGGGTGAGAAACAGGTATCCTAGCCACTATACTATATCGGAAATGTCACTCGCGCAGAAATGTTTATAAAGCCGAAAGAAAATATATTTTATAAAATATAATGTGCGCCATATAATGTTTTTTATAGGTACAAATGATTCGCGTCTTTATTCTATATGTACCGTTTTTTTGACGGGTCACGCACATGATAACATCGCCATCATTGCAGCTTCGGGTTTGCTAGCCCGGGGATTAAGCCCCATCTCCGCCGTGAATTCGAACAAAATTATGGCTACACGAAGTTCTAGACAGACAGACAATTAAGTTTTATTAATATTATTACTTTCTTATTCAACATTTTTCATTCTGTACAGCAATTAAACTATTCTACAATATCTTATAAAATATTGGATGCATTCATTAATCAGCAAACCTCCTAACCCCGGTTCGTATCGGTTCTACCTCTCGTAGAACTGATCCAAACAGTTCCGACTTCCGGCAATATTTTCCTGAATTATGGGTAACAAGATCTCGTACCTCTATGAATTTTTTATCACATCACGTCTAAGATATTGAAGTTTTTGTATTTTAATAGTTTTAAATAAATTTTCTTTCATCATCCGAACCATAATATTGTCATTCTCTGTAACTCTGTCCATCCAGCTAACTTAGAGTATTCTTCTCCTTATTTTATTTCGAATGCCTCAAGTCGCCTTATCAATTTTTCAGTAAGCTCCATGCTTTTATTTCATAAAGTTATACCGAATACATGTAGAATCTGACCATTGGCATTCGTAATCCAAGGTTGAGATAATCTCTGTAGAACATACGAGTATGTTCCATGCGGATAAAGGTTGCGCGAGCAATTTCAATTTAGAATATTTTGAGTTTGTTCAAATCTTTCAGAACAGTGCTGGATTTATGTCACAGAGACATTATTAATCAATTAGTGTATATTATAGATATCTCACAGAGACGAAACTGTATTAATTATGGGAAAGTAGGTATAGAAGTCATTTTTGGGTGTAACAGGACTTATGACCTGTCTTTAGGTAGGCTTAAGTGATCACTTTACACAATTGTAACATTCGCCATTTCCACCCATGATAGAATATACCATGCTTATTCATTTTTTGGAAGTTGTATATATGTTCAAATTGCGTGAAGCTTTCATATATGAGTTGTAAGCGC